>JAHZNI010001887.1:0-13693 GCA_027744415.1 Seira ritae | reverse complement strand
AGCCATTTTATTATTATGATTGGTGATGTGATGATGATTGAAGTTGTTAAATGCAGTTTAAATTAGACGGATACAAACTTACACTCAATTTCTATGACAAGATTTATTTTGGATTAGTATAATATGCAACAATTTAATGATTTCTTGGTTTACATAAAATCCTCGTATTAATCCTACGGGATCCTTGGAGGCTGGATTTCCTTTTGTGGTGTCCCAGGAACTGGAGTGCCGACCCCAGAGGGTGTTCCTGGGCTTTGAGGCACCGGAGTGGATACCGCTTTCGGGGCTCCAAGACTATGTTTTGCATTCAGAAGGAATAATAGATTAGAATGTAGAGAAGCGTTTTCAAACTTATTACAGACGGCCGACTTCTGTACTTACATCGAAGATGGAGCTGGGCTGGGAGGTTGCTGCATCTGGAACTGTAAATTCATGTTATAGGTCCCGGGCGTGTAAAAATGATTTACATAGCATGTGGCGGTTCCTCCACTATACAAGGTGACTGTCGGGATTGCTGATGAACTATTTCCCGGAAATCTAGTCCGTGGGTTACTCATTCTGAAATTAACTTCATGAATCAAATCCGACTTTACAAAAAGGCCTGACTTAATTCAATGAACTTCACTATTATATAAACATCAATTTTTTAAATGCTTAAGGGCATCATCCCCTAATTACTGTCATTGCAAGTTACCTAGAACTATGAGAACGAGAAAGAAAATGTCCGGCTTGTTCGTTCTCACTCGAGCTCACCAAAATGCTTAAATATTGAATATTTTCTAAATGGGCGACGCATAGCTTTTTATTTAAAAAAATCACTTACGTGGAGTCTTCAATGCTTGAGATGCAAAAAAGTTCAGTTTAAGTCAACGATTTCAAAGAATAGAATAAGATATTTTTAAGTCACACCCGAATGAAAAATTCGAAAACATGAATTTCAAAGTCTCCTGGGAAAAATACTCTTAAACGACATGAATACGATGAAGCTAAGAAACAAAATGGAGCCTCATATATATTTATAACCCCACCTACCCGTACATCCTGCAGCACATGTATACGCTCATTAAAAATTCCGAGGTCGGAAAAAGATACATGATAAGCTGAAATTTGTTTTCTTGCATTTAACATGATGATGTGATCTGATCAATGAAAAGCATGCAGCTTGGAGGCTTCCGATGCACATCCATCCAACCTACACGCATAATCTTACGACTTGGGTCTTTGTACCTCTTCCGTTTACTCTTCGATATGAAAGAATCGGATTTTAATTCCGTCTGTAGGTGTTTGGAAGGGTATTAACTTCACCACACGTACTACTTCGTTGTGAGGTGAAGGAAGTACTCCATAATTTCGGTGTTTCTTCCAAAAACTACTTCTCATCATGATGGCATGGCACTGCACTGCAACTATACTCGGTTATTGAGTACAGCCATAGCCACACGCACCACACATACCAGGCAAATACTAGCATGTACATATCATATTATTTCTCCCATTCGGATTTCCTTTAGAAAATGATGATAAGATGGCAGGTACTCCCTTTCCAAAAGTACCAGTCCGTCTACAGTTTCCATACATTTTCCCAACTTGCTTGGTGACTTTTTTTGTTTCCACACATTAAAATGAAAATTCAAATGGACATAGACATAACATACATGGATGGAAAAAAGACTTTCCAGGGACTCGTAGAGTCGATCTCATAAAAAACAAACCATAAACCATAATACATATTATTCTACAGCAGAGAAGAGGAAGAGAATCTCATCTAAGTAAATACAAAGAACTTTTTTTCTCCTGGTTCATCCCATTCTCGATTCTTGGGCAAACAAGCGAAGAGAATCCCTTTTAGAGTGCCTACTTCTCCATTCCATTCCCCCTTTTTTACTGTAAAAAGGAAGAAGATTTTGTGTAGAAACTTGTACATTTTTATTATGTGCGTACGGCGATATAGAGGGAAAGCCACACAATGGATCCATAAATGGATCGGGTACTTCACTTATGTACGTACTTACTTGCTTTTTTACCTTCGTCTACCCACTCTATAATTCTTTCCATTCCTGGTCTAGTAGGCATGTTATGTGCATTGCGTACTCACATTTCAGCGTAATAATATTGTTTGAAACGAGCAATGCAAAGTGTATTACATGATGTAATGCAAAAAACAGCAGCAAACACACCACCACCATACCATCATCATATCATACGCAGGCCAGGACGCAAAGTTTTTCAAAATCTGTTCACGGCAATAGGCGAGAAAGAAGTCTGCAGTCTGCTGTTTGCAGTCACACACTCAAAAAGTCGATTGCGAATTGCAATTGTTTGGATTTTTCTTAAAGATTATTCCTTACGCTGCTGCGCTGCTGCTGCTGTGCAATTTTTCATTAACGATTTCTTTATATATTCTGACAGAAAAGTCAGTTTGCTTGTGGACGGCTGCATGAAAATGTCACAGGTGTGGTGATCAGGAAAGTGTGGGGAGACGGACAGATGGATAAAGTGGACAGTGACATTACGCATTCTAAAGTTTTCCAAGAAAATTCGAAATAGAATTGATGTTGTGATTAAATTTTGCGAAGAAGAATATAAATATTCTTTTGTCTGTGCGTTGACATCCCGAACAGTTGGAAATAATTAACATTTTTCAATTGAAGTGACAAGTTTAAATAGAGGTCTGCATAAAAGATAAGTGTATGGAAAAGTAGCAGCTCAACTGGAGTCTTAAAATGTGAAGGTAAGCCAACAAAAAATTCATACTTTTTTATCTCTAAATGCCAAACACGTCAAATTGTTTAATCGGAAATATGCAAATTATGAGTTTGCCAGCGCATTAGAATTGCAATTCAAATATTTTTCCATAATAATACATTTACACCAATACCGTAACAAAACGTGCTCTGTATTTGCCAAGACTCAACATGATAAACAAATATGCATTAACTCTTTTTTGACATGTTATGTACTTATAATATTTTTTGTCGTCTGTTTGTCTTTACGTCATTATTTGTTCACGGGAAAAACGAGTGGGAGGATATAAGATGCTAAGTTTTTTCTAGTTGTAAAGTAAACACGAGTGTTGACGTGTATACACAAAAGGTTTTCCCTTCACATGTTTCCGTGTGTGGTGCCTAGTATTTATGTCGTCGTATGTTAAGGTGAATCATGGACAATTTACCGTAGCAAACTTCCCTAAAGTCTTTTGACTAATGAGGGCTTAAGTTTAATGCATTTACTCCCCGCGAAGATCCCGATCAACGTTAGAAGGAAGGATTGTGTAAATGAATTGCATGCCAATACATATTTAATCGATGGCAATTCTATCAGCGATATTTCACTTTGGCGTGAATAATGTTTTAAGGATTTACACGTTATGTCGCTTAAGGGATTGTACACTTTAATTGCTGAGTGGGCATGCGGAAAATACTATCAAGGAAAACAGTACTGATGTCGATGTCAAATGTTAAGTGTGGGAAAATGTTCTGCGACATTTTTGTTAATTGTTAGACAAAGCCTACTAAGACTTAATTTTATTCATAGGAGCTAATTTACTTGTGTATCTTTTGTACTGCATTGCAGGTACATTTGCAAATATTATTCCTTATAGTAGCTGTGAAATAAAAGATGGAATTGAGGTTATGATTTATGATGACAACTGAGCACATTTAAAAAATGCACAAAACAAAAAAGTCAGACATTAAAAGCTCTTTCTGGAGCAATCTCTTGCTCGCTGATTTCTACTGGCTTGCATAATCTTTGCATAATATACAAAATGACAAAAGCTAAGCCTTCAAAATAGATTGGGAAAGGGATAAGCAATCTATCGCAAAATGAATCAGCATAACATCATCCGGCGTATGCATACTATAAGAAGTATCACATCGCAATCTGCATTCTAATTCCCTGGCAATGAGGAATCATCTAATTTCCACGAAACAAATCGTGTGTGGCATACCCTGGTTCAGTCAGATTCATCTGAAACAATTTCATCGGCATTCTTGAGTTACCATGAATGCAGACAGACAGATGTATGTACAATGCATTCAAGTTCAAAGGATTCTAAAGAAAAAAGTAAGTGACGACGGAACAGACCTAGTCGCCACTCGCCAGACATAGGCGGTCAGTCAAGCAGTTTTCAAGCAGTCATTTGCACACCGTAAAAGTAAAATGTAATGCATTGTTCGGAAAAGGAAATAAATTGCACCTAAGTAATTATTGATTTATGCATTATTTAAATTTTATTATTATTCCTGTGCATAAAGTTACGAATTGCTTTCACGGAAAAAAGTCCAGGGACCCAGAATCATTTGCAACCATTATTGCTTGCTTATAAAAATCCTTTTTTGTTGTATAAAAATCATTTTATTATCTATAATACAATTGCATTGGTGAATTACCCTAGTAAAGGATTTCAATTCCCTAATTGCTTTCGCGGGTCAGGATTTAACGTTAAAGTTGGATCGTATGAACGAAAAACAATTGAGAATTTTAATATGCATACAAATTCGATGGTTCAACTTTAGCAAAAAAACTAAATTGCTTCAAGTAATTTCCTTGTCAGGATATTATTTCATTGGAATTGGGACGCTATAGCATAAACCTATATTTTTATCTCACAGGTAGGATAATTTTTCCGTCCAGAATTTTCATGCTCATTCTCTCTGCAGTTTTTGGAACTGGAAAATGATAGAAGTTTGCGTAAAATTAGATTTTATGGATATACTTACTTTCGCAAACTTCAATTCATATGTGCATAATCGACCAGCACTTTACAGCTGAATAAATATTCTTCTTCGCAGATTTCTCGTGTCTCATGCAACTACGAAACTCATGCTCATTCTCTCTGCAGTTTTTGGAACTGGAAAATGATAGAAGTTTGCGTAAAATTAGATTTTATGGATATACTTACTTTCGCAAACTTCAATTCATTCAGCTGAATAAATATTCTTCTTCGCAGATTTCTCGTGTCTCATGCAACTACGAAACAACGTATTCGATCTCGTGGTGTGAAAGTTGATGATTCATTCTTAAATGGTTTTGTACAAAACGTGATACGCTTTTTCGTTGCTAGATTTCCATTTTCCTGTTGCGCCCAGATTACACTTCTATTTACTTCAGGTATGCATTTCATGTAAATCCCACAGCAACTCAAATATGTCGAAAAGTTGTAGACTTCCTTTGAATTTAGTTTCAGTTACATTTCAAGCTCATGCAAGCGAGAGCTCCATGAAACGTGCGACTTTTCCAATCCAATCAATCCTCAAACATTTCACAATTTCCTCCCTACGGACTGACCAAAAAGTCCAAGAGTTTTGGAATTTCACTGACGAAATTACGTTGCGGCTTGCTTTGTCAAGATAATGTAAATGTGAAATGTAATCCAATGCTTGATTAAAGAGCTCTTGAAACGTGACTTTGACTTGTGAGGGAGATTGTTGGAAATGGTCGTGTCGTTGCGTTGGCTGGTTGTCGTAGATAGACATACATGCCTATACACGCATGCATCATGCATCTTAGGTCTCATGGTTTTAAATGCCAGTGTGCGAAGTCAGAGATTCAAATTTGTTGATGATTCACTCATATTCTTGAGAATTGAAACGCTTGCTTTATGTATTTGATAAAGATAAATGCTGTAGTCCTCAATCGTATCGTGAGAAATGTTCCCAAGTCAGGAAGTCGCGTTTTTTGACCACTTCGTCAACTCATTATATCCACTTGGGTAGTAAAACTGAGAAAAAAAAATTAATTCTGCACTTGAAAAAATCCTTGGTATGCAGATATAAGTATTTCTGAAAGTATAAAAAGAATTTCGTCGAAGTGTAATTACACTCATGGTTAATGTCTCACGACTGCTTTTATTTTAGAAAAAGAAATCAAATGGACAAGTGTCAATAACATAAAAACCAAGCTGACATTATGTCCATCTAAATCTGACCTGCCTTTTTAAAGATAATTTGAGAGAATTCAAACTTGTTCACTATAACGAAACGCAAGTAAGTGGTTGAGTTTCTTTTTTTTTGAAAAGCTAAAGCGATTAAAATCTTACAAAAAATATAAAATAGAAAATTGTAAGTTTACTTTATCATCTTTGTCTTTGGTATGTGGTGGCAGTAGGTATTTGTAATATTGTATCCACATGAAACGTTAATATTTGTTATCACTTCACCTCTGCAATTGTCTGCTCGGCAACTATAATTACGGTTTGTGCCTAGATCGTTTGAATTGTATTCATTGTCGAAGCTCTGCCACGTTTACCTCCATCGTAATAATATGTAACATCATTATCACATTTTATGTCATTATTACGCGTCGTAGAAAGACCTCTACTCGGCCTAAGCTAACCAAACGAAGCCACGTTGTGAGTACCTATGAGATAATCGTATCTGGGATAAAAAAAGCCTGACAACTTCAATAGCCAAGTTTTACGCGTTACCTTTCCTTGAAAATGATTACTCTTATTTTTTGAAGTTCGTGGAGTATGTAACGACTGCAATTATTTGCTTGTATACTTCTTGTGGCGAACAGTGAATGATTAAACTTGTGCGAAATCGACATAGCGAATTTTTTGCTACTGCTTTGCGGCACGGTCAAATGCATGTACAATATTATTTACCCTTTTGGCATTAATTAGACACAGCCATCACTACTGGGAAAAATGAGGAACTGCGCATGGAATTTGGAATCAGACTGTTATGACTATTGAGTGGGAGGATAACTACCTTGTCTGGTTGGAAGAATTCATGAAGGAGGCAGAATAGAATGATTTTGGTATTTTATTGATTTAAGTTTAATTTGCTTTTAATTTTCTATGACAAAGTTCAGTCCTGCCAAAGGTTCGACGGAATTAAGAAGCTCGTTGGACTTTTGTTCTGTAATTGCTCTCATCAAGTTCTCTTGTTTGTATAAAGGAGCTCGATAATTTAGTTACGTAAATAGTTTGTCTTCTTGGCTAAAATGCGGAATTTGCGATAGCTAATAGGTTTGTTGTCGTAGTGAAACGAAGTGAGGAGGAAGGAAGTGATCAGATCAGAGGAAGTCTTCTTTGAAATCGCCTACGTCTGGCTTATTTGACGAAACAAGAGGCTAATCAAGTCTTCATCAAAAGCTCTCATGTCGTCTAATTTCTGCTGCATAATAGATCATGACAGCTAGCAATTGATCTAAAACACGATAAATTTATAAAAATATAACTGAATTGTTGCTAAATTATTACGGGTTATCGTGGTTGGCTCGTTTGAATTTGAACAAGTTGTGTAGTTATTCCAATTAGGCATCCTGTTCTAAAAATGAATTCTAAATGCATTGTATGCCTTTAATTCAAATCATGCCTACGCAGTGTTTCAGTCTGTTGCTATTGAAAAGAATCAGTTTCTTACTTATCGTACATATGTACCTACCTGCATATTATATAAATGTCGTATGACATGAAATGATTGAATTGACGACTTCAAGCAAATTTGCTTTCGTCAAAGTTTCTGATAGATTGATTAAGAATTTCTTCATTTTTCTCTAAATTTCTATTCAGTAAACTAACTCGTGACTGTTACATGAATCGTAGGCATTTGAAAATCTAACTAGAAATTTTTTGAGATGATATCTCAAACAAAAAACATTAATATGGACTGTTTGAGTACCTCGTCTTTCATAAATACTAAAGCGGATGCAGTCGTGTGCATAACATACCGGATTGTTTTATTGATTAAAATATTTTCCTTGGAGGAATGTAAATCAAATAAAAGACTTCCTTTCCCATGTAGCTTTGTGAACGATTGAGTGATAAAAAGCTGCATTTTAATGCAGACATTTCTCTGGAAACATGGAATGGAAAATGGAAAACGTTTTTGCCAAAATAAAAATTCAATGCGCTTTATCAGTTTGAATATTAAATTTTTCGAGAATTGCTCAATTCAAAATATGGAAAGCAAGTATTATAGTTTCAATGTCGACTGCATGCGCTCTTTGTCTGGAATTTGCGAAACACCACATGATCCATGTTTCAATTTTCAATTTGTGCAGTGCCGAGGTAGATATATATATTCTGTTTCAATCTTGTTCGCAATCAGTGGAACATGCAAATTTCGCAGCAAGGCGACCAGAAAATAAGTTACACAAGCATACGTTCCAAGAAATTTCTTGTATAACTTATTTTTGGCCATAATGATCATGGTCTCAATGACGTTCCACCCAGTATAAAAGCCCATTTCTCAATAGAGCATCGCCTGCAGAAGCAGTGGCGGTTATTCTTTTAACTTCCTGTCGCCTTCATTTTCTTCCTCACTCATTCATTCACGTATTTCATCCCTTGATTAGAAAGAGAAGGAGCAACAGGAAAATACGACGAGTTACTCACTTCCACTTCACGAATATAGCTCAATCTGTCAGCCAAGCCATCCTCTGAAAGATAAACAAAAAAATTGAGGCAGGGTCAGGAAGAGGACCTCCAGATTTTTTGGCTGCAGCGAGTGAGTGAGTGTGAGCCAAGTAGTACAACTTCAGAGTTACTACATTTTACAACTTTGTCCACACGAAAAAGTGAACATTTTGTGAAGGATAAAATGTGGGTTTATTGACAAAGGAATAGGTACTTAGCACTTACGCTGACTCTTTCTGGTCTTGTCGGGTCTCCTTCTATCACTCCTTTCTCTCACATTTTTATCCAAATGCACGTTGTTCAGTGCCAGCATAGCAAAAGCAAACTTCCTCGAAGTCACATCATCATCTTCACATCACATCAGCAAGTTAAAACGCGTAGAAGTGCTTCCACTCTCAATTTCAATCTCGACTTTTATGCCACCACTGCACTGTGCTTTTAATACATTTCACCAAAGGCTTTACTCTCAGAAGGCCAAGCTCAAGCAAACAACAAAGTTAAGTAAGGAAATGGGCGAGAAGAGAGTGTTTCTTGGGCACAATCATTGATTGTGACACCGGCCAAAGTGACTGCTGCGGATGTAAGCCTTTTCTGGCTCTCCATTAGTCTTGAACAAAAAAGGACACACGGGATCGGGATTTCCCATTAAAATATGTCACGTCTAAGTCTAAAGGAAAACTTTCATCTTTTGAAAAGAAATTGAAACGGAAAGCCATTCAAAATCGTTTCAGATAGTGAATGACATGATATGAAGCTTTAGGGAAATGAGGTGTGCTGTGGATGTGACACAAGTAGACTAAAATACAAAATCCCTTTCATGAAAAAATGCTTTAGTGATGACAGTGCGTCATTCTCCTTTTCCTACGAGTAATTATTAAGTTAATTCACTCCCCCGAAAAGGCAGACTCACATTTCTAGTCAGCAGAAAAAAATGTGCCGTTTTGTGTGGTTGTTGGCGGCGGCTGATGTGAGGGTGTCATTCTTTTAAGGTAGCATGCGGAATGGAAAATGAAATCACTATCATCATCATTCCCCAAGTCGTCACTTCACTTTGCCGTAGCAGTAACAGTAACAAAGACTCAGTCTCTGTCGTTTCTTTTACAACGACATCTTCCAAATTCTCCTAATTAGTCATACGAGTGGCTTCAATTTTCCCCTGTTGATTGTCACGATTCAGAATTGCGACAGAGGATCGTAAGAAGAAATTAGAAAATTAAGCATAGGACGGACGTGTGTTTCACCTTTTGTGTATTGGATTGCATACCGAGCTAGCCAATATATTACTTATAATTTGACGAGTGATCCAAGTCTTATAACAAAATGAGCCGACCAAGATACCGTGAAACGATTGGATACAGGCCGTTAGGAGCACAAGGTAAAAAAAATTATTTTGCTAAATTACCCTGTGAAATTCTGAATTGAAACGTGATGCGTTATGTAAGAACGATTTAGTATTGTTCAAATTGAATTCTTTCTGCATGAACAAAGATGTTTTGCATGGTTCAGCGATTTCAGTAAAAAAACACACTTTAAAAGTTTCTGTGCCATAAAAATGGTGAAACAATGACAGACAGAAAACTGCATAGCCATTAAACAAAAAAATGCTTCAAAAGATTCGAAAAAAGAGTGAACGTTCTATACATTCTCTCAGGTAATTTTCTATGCAGCGTGCAGATGCAAATTTTTTGCACAGTGCACCTTGCTTTGCTACACAAATTGTGGTATTCACACACCGTGAAAATTTCCGTTTTGCTTGGGCAAGTTTCAAAATGTCTTGGGATGATGGCAAACAACGTCATTTCTTCTTGAAGTCACCGCCATTCCAATCTGCTTGTTTTGTATTTTAAAGATGAATGGAGGTAAAATATAAAATCATTAAGTGATACGTAGCTGACAGCAATATTGAGTCGTTATAAATATTAGGATTAGGATAATGTTGAATTGAATTGAATGCTTTGTCGCCCATTGCAAAATTCGGGTTTCTATTGCTCCATTGATTTGATGCTATTGAAATTTTAGAAGACGTGATGGATTTAATACGGTTTCACGTAGCTCAGGTGAAATTGGTAATGACGGAATTATGAAGGCTTTGACATAAAAGAGTGACTGAAGTATAAAAATTGATATCTTTCACAAGAGCTAAGACTAAAATGACTTTACACGTTTACAAAAGATAAAGAATTTCTGTTGTTGTATGGGATTCTGTTTAGCAATGAAAGTTTATCATGCTCTTGCTCTTGTGTTGATTGTAAACTGTAAAGCTTAAATCGATAATCTCAACGAGAAAAAGTATGCATGTACATATTTTGAAAAAATCGCTTTTCACTGTTTCATGTATTTTAAAAAAAAACGAGTGCTCCTGTAATAACAACACTCCAAAAAAAATTGCGTGGTCTTAAAAGGGTCTTAAATAATGACGAAGAAATGACTGCTGTCAAAGTTAACATACTGGCTTAAATAAAGGGGCGGAAATTAAATTGTTTGAAGGAAGCCGTGTATGTGAAACCGTTTCACGTTTTTACGACATCGCTTAATCTTCACTGACGTAAAATTTTAAGGTATTCTTCTTGCTCATCAAGTGTTTAAAATCATGAAAATTTCACTGTACCCCATTCATTCCCTTGCATTGCCTGTGATGATCATCACGACTGCGATTATGATGATTATTATTACGATGGGGTCTTAACGTAATTCGTAATAGTAATATGGCTTTGAAAGATTTTTCTTAAAAAGAAAAGAGAAACCGAGATGAACACGTTAAACTGAGAATTGTTCGAAGTTGATGGCAACTATTATGTTTTCAAAAGCTTTATTGAATAACTTTTTTTTTATTTTGAAAAATAAATGGTATTCTCTTGTTGCAGAAGTGTCTTCAAGACGGCGAACGTTTTGGGCATTGACAACGAGTCTGATGGCGGGGAACGAGCCTCCCGTTCCTCCCCGGCCTCGTACCCACCCTTCCGTGAGGGAGATCCATAAAAATGCCTTTCTCAAGCGGCACATAACGTCGGAGAAGAAAGGATCTCATCATCCGTTCTCAAAGAAGGGGGAGAAGTTCTGGGTAGTATTCTGCGTTCACGATGACGTGGAAGCCTTCCTTGAATTTTACTCTGAGCCAAAAATGGGAACGATTCATAAGCCAATTTCCGCCATATCCTTGAATACTTGTCTCCACGTGTCCCCCTCAATCATGGGACAAGACAATGAATATGAGTTTGCCGTAACGCTTCAGAACGAAGTCATTCGCTTGCTTGCTGCAAACTGGGAGCAGATGATTGAATGGGTGGAGTCGCTTCAAGGAAAACTTAGGGAAATGAATATACTCAGCCCGAAAGATAATCTTTATAGTAAACTTCCGGATTCAAAATTATCTGTGGGTACGTAACTTCATCATGATTTTTTTCTCTTGAATTGAGTTGTAACCAGTAATATATAGTCAGTTAGTATAATTTGCTTTGACTTTTCAATGCATAGTTGGATCAACTCGAGATCCCAATTCACCCCTCCCACCCACTCCAAGCGCTCTGGCTGCAGCCGCATCTCTCTCAATGTCAAACCAAAGGCATTTAAATCAGAACGCTCGAACTGAACAAGCTTTTATATCTAGTTCAAATTCAATTAGAGAAGGAAACTCTAGACCGGATGAGTCCTTCGTTTCAAATACCACTAGTCGCTTATCTGTGAATGGAAATAGCTCCGTATCAAACCAAATGATTTTGGAACGGGAAAACACGCGAAATAACTTGCAGTCAAACGAAAGTCATAACAACGCTGTGTTCAGAACTTGCGTTGGCTCTTCACAGACAGCGTCCTCATTATCTCCGTCATCATCATCATCGTCGTCGTCTGCTTCATCTACTCAATCTTCCACCTCAGTCGAAAATGCCATGGACAACACAGCTCAGCAGGCAAAAAGAAAGCAGCAAATTTCCGTCAAGGTTAATGTGGATGTAAACGGAGTAAGTCAGGGGAGCTCATCCTCTCGTGCCTCAACTCCAGGTCTTTTACAAAGGCATAACTATCCAAACGGAAGTGCATCAGCGAGCACAACAGTCGTACTGATTGCTAATGGGGATGCTCGTGTGCACAATGGTTATCATAATGATTCCAGAAACAATGCTTGTTCAACATCCATCTCTATGAATTCCTCTTCATCATCATCATCATCTTCCTCTTCTTCGAATGCTTCGTCGTCAGAACAGGGTAGTAGTTCTAATGATCAGTCCTTGCGGCGGGAGGGAAGCTGTCCGGATGAAGTCATTAGGGATGGGGAGGATCTCAATCCGTATTTTAACGTTAGCCGCGTTTCCATTAACTACTTAAAAACGAGGCCATCTTCTACTGAAGGGACTTCCGGCGCAAGAAGTCCTGATCAGTCCTTGCCCACGGCTAGCAAAGTTGTTCGGTCAACTTCATCGGAAAATATATACGAGCATATTTACCTTCCTGACAGACCACCGGCGGAAAATGGTCGAGACGCTGTCCTTAGTAAATTGAGAACTCATCATTCCAATGAACTCGACGGACATCTTTATCCTGTCATGCTGAGATCTCCGGAAGAGGATCGGGATCCTGGGATGCTTCGTGATTCTCATGCTAGGAGACTTTTGAAGTAAAAAATTCAATTCGCAAGCCAGTGTTTTTGATAGTTTTTAACTTAAAGAGCGGAAAGTAATTTTTTGTCATTTTTATGGTAGAGGGAACAATGGTAGCAGCCACCGTTCTTCCAGTCTTGGAAGGGCAGAACCCCCACAGTCTTCTTCCGGCTCTAGTCGAATGGGCTATGAAGATTCTGGAAGGAATAGGAATCGAGGTCGACCTGTCCAAGATTTTGTAAGAACGGTTGGAAACTCCTCATTTTTCTCAGCAAATGGTGCATCATCTCAAATACAGGTAAATTATTCATATTTCATGATAGAATGTCCTAAAGTAATGAAGGTTGAAAATGAAATTTGTTGATGAATGTGTTTTTATTGGAAATAGGGTACTCCTGTTGAGATCGTCCCGACTCGTAATGGAGAATACAGACTCAGACGTGAAGAGTGTGTGTTGAGGATTGGAAATATAGATTTGACTCAAAGTGACAATCAGTTCAATTTACCCTCTTCTCAATTTAACGACTTACAAGTGAATGGATCTCATCTTCCTTTAAAGGAGCAGCAAGTAATGCATTTGCAGCTAGAAATCAATCATCCCGGTGGCGTTCGGATCGTTTTAAGAAAAAAAGATTGTCTCAATAGCATTGCCTTTGTTGATTATCTTGGAGCTGTTTGGTAAGATAAAGCACAAATTTAAATATTCAATCATCCTGGGGTAAATTACTAATTA
>JAHZNI010001886.1:0-19394 GCA_027744415.1 Seira ritae | reverse complement strand
TCAAAAAATGCCTTTTTTGCCGAAGCTTCTTTGTGCAAGGCCCCATAGAGATTAACTCGTCTCGTTCATGTTCTATGTTTCATTTTTGTTGATCTCTTTAGTAGACATCTTACTTATTCAAACTGAATACTTCTTCAGGGTCTTCACTTGTAAATCATTTTAGCGTTAGCAACTTGTGATTTCCTATCTTCCAAAATGACATCTTTAGCGTTAACTTTATTTTTATTGCTATTGACAACAATAACAATCTACGCTGCCCTGAACCGTGCCTCCTTTGGGGAAACATGCGACAAAGCCACTCGTTGCGACTCCCGAGCATCCTTGGCTTGCAACAATGGTACATGTCGGTGCATCAAAGAAACCGAAATGATCTATGATCTGAAAAGTGCGAAGTGTGTTGTATTGTCTGGAGAAAGGTGCAGTTACGCAGCAATTGAAACACTGGCTGATGAAACTCAGGAAAAACGCTACGCAGAAAAGCTAGACTGTGTAGAAAATGCAGTTTGTCAAGAGGATGGATATTGTGGGTGCGCTTCAAATTTCTTCGAAAATTCCGAGGGTAGCTGCTTGCCTAAATTGTCTTATGGAGAAAGTTGCTTGAAAAGTGAAGAGTGCGAATCTACAAAGAACTTACTTTGCCAGAATGGCAAATGTTCCTGTAATGGGACCACGTCTGTGTATGACCCTACTATTGGCCAATGTGTTGGGAAGGTTGGATCACCTTGTATCTGGGCCAAGTGCATTAAAAACGCAATTTGCGGAAATGCTTATTATTCGGCACGAACATGCGTTTGCCCCGACGATCATTTCGAAACATTGGAAGGACCTTGCGCACCGAAATTTGGTGTTGATGAGACATGTTCTAAAAACGAAGAATGTCTTGCATCTCTGAACTTAGTATGTGCAAATAGCCGATGCTGGTGTAATGAGACAGAGGCACTATACGATTTTAAAAGGGATCAATGCGTGCAAAAAGTTGGTATTGAAGTCATACCTGTAGACAAATACCGTCGGTTTTGTGTGCAGCACGCCTATCGGCAAGATTATCCTCAACGTTGCATCTGTTCGGACGAGTATGTGGAAACATCAGATGGCACTTGTAAGCCAAAGCTAAGTTACGGACAAGCTTGTACCCACGATAATGAGTGCAATCCTAAGAGGAATCTGATTTGCACGAACGGCCAATGTTCTTGTAGAGGACATGAATGAATGTATGATGCCCGAACACAGAATTGCTTGGTGAAAGTTGGGCAACTTTGTTCAAATGATGATCGAGGAAACCGCCTACCATGTGTCACAAACGCTGCCTGTTTTGAGAGACACTGTCGATGCCAGCGTAACGGTTACTCAAGTATGTGTATTTTATATACTACCAGAATAACCAGGTGATACTAATAAGCACCATGTAATGTAGCGTAATCATAATGTAATTTTGAACTTTTGAAAGCATTTCAAGCCAAGAATGGCATCTGCCACGGAAAATATGGTTCATTAAATTGCCATCCCACGTATTCCCCATGCCTTTACGACCTTGCCTGCGTCAATAATGAATGTACTTGTCCATTCCCGAAGTACCAAACTTTTGATGACGAAAGCAGAAAATGTGTAAGCAAGTTACATGGACCATGTTCCGAAAAAGTCGATGGAAAGCTGTTGAGCTTCTCATGCAATAGCGATTGGATGGAATGTCGGAAAGATAATGGAGTTCTGGAATGCCTTTGCAAGAAAGGCTATATAGAGAGCAAGAGTGGACATTGCAAAAATATTCATGGATCGCCTTGTGACTATTCCAGTGAATGCGATGAAATTGCAGGTCTTAAATGTTGGAATGGAACCTGCAAGTGCCGAGACTTGGAAGAGTACAGGGAAATTAAGAATTTATGCGTTGGTTTGGTTGGTGCAAATTGCGGAGATGAAGGAGAAAGGACGATTGGCTGTACGACTGGGGCATTCTGCAAGTCCGCTCGGGATCAAAGGATATCGAGTAGGTGTCAATGTCTTCCTGAGTATCATGTGAGTTCGGATCGTAAATGCAGGCTTTTTAAGATGGAGGGGGGTGCAGATATACAGAGCATGGAATTACTTAATATAAACTAAGGTACTTTATATGCATAATTTGTACTTTTTAAAGGAAAACTGAATAAAAATGACCTTGATCATGAAAATCATTTATTTGCATTTTGACACCAGGCTGGCCAAAGGTTATCTTATATTTGAATGATGACGTACCGTACAGTAATAATTTTTGCACTGCACTTTACATAATCCTTGTATGGTCAATGCGTCATATAGTCATCTTGAAATGCCAATAACGTCGGATTTCGATACTATACTGGCATGATTTACACTGCATTTTAAGTGACTAAATTGTTTTAAATTAATGGCTCTAAATTAAGTCATTGACGTTCCGAGCCCTTTATTAGTGATCTTGCATGACATTTGGCTTAACGTTTTTGTGTCGAGACGGGTCAAACTTTAGCTAATTCACTTAAATTAAGTATATTAAAACTGTTTGGTCGTTATAAGTATCGTTAAAATCAATATGACATAAAGACATGCAATGCAATGCGAATGCGGCCGAGCTCGCGAGATCATAAATGAATCCAAATCTAAAACATATTCGGACAGGCTAAATTAATATGGTATTTGTCTAAACTAAGGATTCATCTGTGACTTCAAACTTCATTTATCGATTTGTCCTGACACAGAACAGACGTAGATATGAAGTCGTTTCTAGTATACACATTCGCAACAGTTCTGCTATGGCCTACGACAACAAGTGTCACATTTCTACTCTTCGCGAATTGCAAGAAGGGCTTCTGTACACCCAAAAGGTTATACGGAGAAAGCTGCCACTCACATAAGCAATGTAAAGCAGACTTAAATCTCGTTTGCATAAATGAAGTCTGCGGTTGTAACGCCACAGAGGCTATTTACGATACCCAATATTCTCAATGCGTCGGGAAAGCAGGTGCCTCTTGCAAGAAGTACTCTCGCTGCGTTAAAAACGCCAACCTCCATGGCTGCGGAAGGGGAGCATACGACGTGTGTCGGTGCGACAGTAACCAAGACGATTCCAAGGACGACCTTTGTTTAGCAAAGTACAACACTTCCTGTAATCCCCTCTCGTCACCATGTCAGGACGAATGGCACTGCATTAATGGCAAATGCGAGTGCCATTTTCCAAGTTTGCAATTTTACGACCTTGAGAGGAAGAAATGCATTAGTCGAGTGAATGGCCCATGTCTGGAAACCATCCAAGATAAATCCACGCGGTACGAATGTGAAGGGGTATCTGAATGCAGGGATGATAAAGGCACGGGAGTGCATGAATGTCTTTGTAAAAAAGGATTCATCAAATCAGTCGATGGCTTGTGCAGAAAACGCCATGGATCATCTTGCAAAGAGGATAACGAGTGTGACTTTGTTCCAGGGGCGAGGCTAGTTTGTAAGGAGGGATTTTGTTCGTGTGGCGATTTCCAAAGTTATGACGAACAACTGGAAAGATGTGTGGGACTCGTTGGGGCAAAGTGCAACGAATGTGGGGACTGTCGAACCAATTCGTATTGCAAAATGGAAAGGGATGATCCAGCAAACGGGTTTTGCAGATGTATTGGTGGAGCCAAGGCAGAGTCGAATAGGAAATGTGTCTTGGATTTTTTCAATTAAAACTTTACTGGGGGTTAACATTTTTTTAATTTTGGAAATACCCATGTAACTTTAACGGATTGTTCTGCAAACACTTAAAACAATAAAAGAAGCAAATAATGTCTGCCTTAAGTACGTCTTTGCATTTTGTCATATTTTAAACACTAATAAGGCTCCTGATACATACGCATCATTCAACGTCTCCATTAACATATATAGTCCACAATATCTCGAATCGCATTGGAACTGTGGCAATCATAATTCATCAAACATTTATTATCACACGTTTAATCTCCTCCTCTCCGAATAACTTGCCTAGTAATTCTATAATTTCCATCGACACGGTCCGTACGTACCAAATTGATTGCCAACCGTTCAAGACGACCAAGCTGCTATGGGTGACCAACAAATTAGGTATTGACTTCCCAATATATGGAAGTAATGAAATGAGGCAGGACATTCAAAATTGAAAGTTAATTATGCAGTTAATGCAGTAGAAGCTCGAAAATTAAACGATTTCGTTGGTGGGTGAAGTTTCGTTCGAATATTTGATGATAGTCCATGATTTCTTCCATTTACAACAATTTAAATTCCATGACGCTCAATTACATGGTCATATGGTCAATAGTTTGTAGGATCATGTTTAGTGGTAGCTCATGTGGTAGCCGAAGTAAAATACCCCAAGTCTCGATCTCGAGCTGATGATGAGACGATCGATCTGAAGGATGTCACATTTAAGTCAGGTTTAAACTAAAGTCATACGGATATTTTTTTCATGATTCAGGACTGCGTCAAAATTAGAGACAAAGGAAACTGTGAATGCATGTTGTGCTATACATATTTATTATGTACATTCCCATTCCCACAAGTTTAGTGTTATTTATGTAGACGCTAAGCTTTTTTTATATCATACATTACGTAGGCATGTATGTCTTATTATTATAAATAGACATACATTAAGCTCAATTATATATGCATATAGATTAGGCGTTTAGGTTTCTTGGTTTTGTGTGTTCATCATGAAACCATGCTTATGGTTTAGCTTTGCTCTTGCAAGTGGCAAGTTGCTCGTGGATTGTGTGGATATGATCACTTCACATCATATCACGATCAGCAGATTTAGCCTTTTTTTGTTTAGCCTTGAATTGCTTACCAACATGCTACATGTTCGAGGTGTTGTGATGCTGGTGGTACAATAAACAGTGATCGCGCAAAAAATTAATACTGTGTAAAAGTAGACTGTTAATATCTTGCCAATATAGTAGTTTTGATAGTGGTTCTTTTTTATTGTCAGTTGATAACTGCGTTGTAAACTTCGTAGCGTGAATCAAACATTTTGATTTCGTGTGAACATGAACATGAACTGTTGAAGAAAGTTGAAAGCTGCAATAAACATATTAATTCGTTATCTTTCTTTATTTGGCAAGAAGTCATTGGATTAAGGTCAGAGTCAGACGAGCTCCCTTTTGTGGGACCATTGTTACATTTTTCAGACGGACAGAGGCAGGTGGGCCATGTTAACATTAATTCATTGATCCTTTTGTCCACGTCCAGGTGCGATCAGCTGATTAAAGCTTATTATGGACGTTCCAGGATATTTAATAGTGAATACCTAATAATAATACTGTAAATAATATTCCACATTTTAACTGTGCTTTGTTATTATTTTCTTTTGTTGTAGGGGTTAGAGCTCATTACTTTGCAGCAGCAGTAGGGATTGGAGATTGATGATGGAGAGGTCACGCCAACGGGACGAGCTCAACCTCTCCAGGATCCCCGTGTTTGTGTTCCCCTCAAACGTCTATTTTAGTGCTCATGACCGTGACCATTTGAAGCAGATTCTGACCATTTATAATCCTTATGAGTTCCCTATCAAGTTTAGAGGTACAAATTATATTATATTTAAGATTATGACCAGTCGTTTTAGTCTTTCCAGTCATTTCTGAGTTCTCACTTTGATTTTAAAGTTTTATCTAACGCCTCAACGTTCTACAACGTGAGACCAGACGAAGGCTCGATAAGCTCAAAAAACTCCCTGGATCTCATCATCCGAGTTTCCACTGACGTCAAGCTCGAGAGCAATACACCCCTCCGCCACAAGTTCCGCATTCAGATATTTCACCACAACACAAAGCAGCAAGTCGGCCAAAGAGATGTGGAGTCCATCATCCACTTCGGTAACCTTCCCTCACATCTTGCTCCTTCCTCCCGAGAGGGTGACTCACTGACGGGAGGATCGTCCTCTATTCATGGAGCTTCTTCAGGGGAACCTTTCCAGCAATTTGCCCCTGGATCTGGATCACAGGACGCGAGTGGGGGATCCACCTCCGGAATGACGTTATTTCCTCAGGGACACTACTCTCAGCCAAATTATGTTGTTCTGATTGTGGCCGTTTGCTGCATGATTGGTCTTATTCTTCCTTATAGTGATGAGCATTGTAAAACCACGTCATCATCCGCAGAAAGTCCGACGAGCAAGTCTTCATTGGAATCAATACTCCCGAGTTATTTGCATTTGTCTGTGAATCAAAAGTTACTGTTTGCTTATGCGCTTGGACTCGTCACGATGGTCATTTTGAGACCTTGATCCATGCTATATTTTAGCTACCATAATTGAAAGTTATACCTACTCGAGTACATGGTGTCAATTTTTTCTGGTCTTCAGAGTCAGACTTTTTTGTAAAAATACTTGTAAAGCTCGATCGGTTCGATAGAAGAAGCGCATTAAAAATTCGAAAGGATATTGAATATTTTGAATACGTTTTTTGTCCATTAATCCAATCCACAATTCGAAAGATGAAGTATTGAAATTCAAATTGCCAATGTAAATGTATTGGAGAAAATGACGAGGAGCTTATATTTTAGAGATTTTGATTATGGCCCTGGTCAGCACCTACAGTTTTTTGTGATTTAGGTTTAACTGATTAAGTTTTTACTGACATTATTGGTTAATTAATTGAGTTTTACGAAAACACTGCACTGCAATAGTTTGAATTTATGCATTCGGATCTATTATGTCTATGTAATGATTAATTAATCATAATACATATTATGTGGAAATTACGGGCGTGAATTAATGTTGATGATTGTAGTTAGTTTTAAATGTATTTGCCAACTTTCTGTTAGGCTAATAATTCTAATCCGGAAGTTGCATATATGTTCATACGTATCTATATTATTCAAGTCGCAAATCGCTACCGTCGTCACTCCGTCATCACGCACATTTCTATCTACATGTTAAGTAAGTTTAAAATATTATGAGATGGTTAAAAAACTAAATGGCGAATTATGACCCATCGAAAGTATGTAACGGATGCCATAATGTCTTTCAGGTTTAAAATGAGTGCGAATTGTCGTTTTCGCGAATTTAAAATAGTTGAACTTATAATTAGTAAATTCGCTGTTACATTTTAAGATAAATATAAATAAATACATTTGGAATAAATGAATAGTTGATGACGAATTTCGAAAAACAAAAGCCACATGCCATGCCTATTAATATCATGTATTCTTCAGAAAACAATTACGCCATGTACGAATTAATGTACCATTGGTAAGAACGAATCGTTGAAATAACATAGAAGTCCAGAAATTGTCATTCAAAAATGGTAAAAAGAATTAAAGAGTTATGCTTGGCTTTAGCAAACAATACCATGTCATGCCCATGTCAAAGATCATTGACAAATGGCAATAAGTAATTTTCTCTCCTTTTTCATCAATTATCCACATTTCACATATCAACGCAAAGCGCTTACCATGTAGATTTACAGAAAAGTTTAGTTGGGTTGGGACTGTTCGCTGCATGCATTCGCACCTGCTTAGTTTTCTTAGCACGGGTGAGATAGGGAGCACAAAGCACATGCTTTTTTCGACTTCGTACGTAAAAGCGTTTGTATTTTGTTTACATTAGGACTTCATGAAGAACTCGAACAATTAAAATTCATGATAGCCGATATGTCCAAGAGTTATGTACACAAGCATTAAATTCTTTTAATTCAGTATTAAACAAAATGGCATCGTCCAAAACAACCCCGGTTGTGATTCACTGGTTCCGAAAAGGCCTCCGACTTCATGATAATCCTGCCTTGGACCGAGCTGTGAAGTTTGCGGAGGAGAAGAAGTGTATAGTTCGACCCATCTTCATTTTAGATAGGGAGCTCCCAAAATCCTACAGAATTGGAGGGAATCGTTACCGCTTCCTCGTGGAATCTCTAGAGGATCTAGATAAAAGTTTGAGATCGATTGGAAGTAGGCTATTTGTTCTGAGGGGAAAGGTGGATGAAGTGTGGGAGAAGTGCTTTAAGTCATGGAATGTGAATCTAGTGACATTTGAAAATGACACGGAGCCTTACTCGAGGGCGAGGGATACGAGATTTTATAAACAGGCTGATAAGCATGGAGTGAAGTACGAGGGATTTTGGAGTCATACTTTGTTTGAGCCCAGCGTGTAAGTCAAGCCACTATTAAATTAATTAAAGTCATATAATGTATTCCGGCAATTGGCCCTCAGAAATAAAATTAGCACCTAAATATCGTCTGTATTTTTGTTTAGATTACTGAAGACGAACAAAGGGCAGACTCCCAAGACGTATCAGAAATGCCTTGACGTGATGTCCAAATCTGGTGCACCTCCTAAGTCGCTTGCGAAAATATCTAACATTCCCCGCTCGTCCCTTGATCCACTTCTAGACTCTGCACAGTACAACACGCCAACTCTATCCGAGCTTGGAATTAATCCAGACCAGCTAGGACCTCATCTCTATCCCGGTGGCGAGACGGAGGCACTCTCCAGAATGGAGAAGAGCTTATCAAACAAGCCTTTCGTACAGCGCACGGGGAATATATTAGGTAAGAAATAAGCTGTTATTTAGTAGCTTGTGCTTCCTCTTGACTTGCTTAATCCTACTTGACTTCAAGTTACATAATAATACACACATGTGAAATTTTTTGTTGTTTTCAGGAAATATGTTCCGAAATTGGCCAAGTATCCTCCACAGTACATCTACGAGCCTTGGAAAGCCCCTTTATCGGTACAGAAAGCAGCAGGCTGTGTTATTGGCACAGATTATCCCAACAGGATCGTGGACCACGAGACCATCGTCAAAGTCAACTTGAAGAGAATGAATGAAGCGTATGCAAAGAAGGACACACAAGCAACAATATCACCTTCAAAGAGTGGAAGCAAAGCTGGCAGTACAAAAAGACCAGCTACTAAGGACCATGATGATAAAGACGGGAATGTTTTGGGTGGCGATTCTGATGATGACTATGCAGATGAACTTCATCATCCGAGCCCTGCCAAGAAATCGAAATCATCGGAAACATTAACATCTGCCGGAACAGCAAGACAGCTCTTCATTAAGGAAGCTTTCCAGAAAATGGCGAAGAAGAAATAGGAAATAAATGAAAAACAATTCTATTATTTGTCCTTCAAACTCAACAGAATAAAATACAAACATTTCAATTCAAGGCTAGAACCTGAACAGAAAGAAATTGTTTACCCAAATGTACTTAACTTGACATGATATGACAGGGGACGGAATTGTTTTTTTTTTCATTTTCTCTCTCCGACATTCCATGAATCAATATCCGTTTTATCATGCCGAGTCGCGTGATCTGCTCCGCTCACCAAGCACAATCTTATACATAATATATTATTTGTCCTTCCACAATTCTGCGATTTACCTCATAACTGTGATCACATTGTCATCTCATTTAGGACTTGTTGTGAAAACGTGAGACAACAAGTGCGTCTTACTACCGTTCTAGAACCTTTTGCCGCATTTAGTATTTTTCGAAATTTTAATAATCAGTTGCATCGTTTCTGAGATTCTGGTTTATTGGGTCTGCTTGAGAATAAGTTCACCAGACCTTGTGAAGATAAGTTTGCATAAAACACTGCGAATCTAACTGCACCAACATAAAATGTAACATGTGAATATATTCTTCGTATTATGTACTTTTGGCGCGGCGGTAGTATGTTTCTTAATTTCCCACTCCCTCCTGATTTAATTAATTTCCTTTCCTCGGTTAACAGTTTGTGCTTTGGAATAACATGAAGACCCCGGGTGCATTTAAAAAACGTGAGCTCTACTGAATATTTTCTAACCCAACTGCTGTCGTGATTGACATCGACATATTTTCCTGAAGATTCCCGACTTGGTTACACATTCACTCCCTTTTGCTTATGACAATTGATGGAATTGAAAAATCTGTAATGTAATTTTCTTATTTCATTTATGTAAGTCCAGATCAAGATGGGAAAACGTGATTTCGTTTTCTCAATTTCCGGCCGACATTCAATTAAATTCATGTGATGTGCTTCGAAGAAATCGCGAAGGAATAATGCACCAATCATTCCATTCCATTCCACTCACTCCTGATTTCGGTGAGATGAGATGACAAGAAACATGTTATCGAATGGAATATTTTATTCATGGTCATGAGATTTTCTCCCTCCATTCTTCTCCCGAATTAGGAGTAGGTATACAAATAACAATTCTTTGAATGGATTAATAGCCAGCGCCTAACCATTTTACGTTAATGTGTGTAATGCCAAATCATGTCAGTTAAATGGAATTCCATGGATCCATGAATGGGCCTGAGCTGAGGAGAAAGACATGAGATGAGGCTTTTGTTTTTCTGCTTTCACCCTCGTCCTCCATGTCCATATTGTAGTAATCAAAACAAAATCATAAGGCTTCCTTCCCTCCATGAATAAGCTACCAAAAAATAATGGACAAAGTCGTAGTTATAGTCGTGTCAAGCCATAAGTAATTCCAGGATAATAAAAGAAGCTTCGTTGGAACAATAAGTTTGGAGAAAATGCCATGTCATATTCATGTCACATCATATCATGTCACCCCAAAACTAAACTCACAGTCCACCTGCTCTCTGGGAAAGTGTCACCTTGCTCCCACATTCACATTCATGGTTGGTTGGATGGAAGGGAAACCCATCTCTAATCTCTACCTAAATAATATTTGTCTTGAATTGAGGTTACAGGTTTTGTTTGGTGAAAGCAAGCAGGCGAAATGAGGATTTTGATTATGGTTGTTGCTATTAATTGCTCGCATAATTAATATTGGAATCAGCACCGAGTGACGATATTTTGATTGACATGTTTTCTTCTCGAACGCAAATCTATAAAAAACTGCTACTTGGAAAATAAATCTACTTGATTCACGATTCCTGGGAATTAGAATAACTAGTTAGTGGGCCAAGTCCAGTCTACTAACTTTGTTTTCGTGAGTTCAGTTTAGATTAGATTATCATGACGCAGAGGAAATTTTCAATTTTTGTTTACCCTTTATATTTCGGTCAAACAAAACCTCGTGGGTGGCTATATAGTGGCTGTAGATTGGCCTGGAACAGGGGACATTTCACCAATTTTGGCGGCATAATAATGATTTAATTTAATGAGAACTAAAAAGTAAAAGGTGTTTACTATTACTGTGGGACTGGGACAAGCTCGACATTCGATTTTCGTTTGCCGTTCTTATTTTCATGACGTGGGTTAGTGCGGCTGGACAAGTTCATAATAAAATCATGAACTAATTTTGTGTGAGACGTCTTGGTCTCAAGCTCGCGAAGTCCAAAAATAAGTTCTCATACGTCCACCGGCAAACATCGATTTAGAGATAAAATGGTATGGCTTACTTCTTATTACATACATACTCCTGGCCAAAACAGAGTATTTCTAAAAATAGGTAAAAAATAGATTGTTTTCGTGGTATTGATTGACAAATCAAAATACATATTTGTGATTTGGAAAAATATAGTTACCCAATCCAATCCCGTTCACAATGAATTGCCTTCATGTTGCAGGACGATACATATGTGAATGTGGCGAATTGATGCATGATATGAACTTCCTAATTACGAGTGCATGTGAGCGATGAAAGCTATATAATTTGTTTCAATCTACCATATATTCGTAAGCATACCAAAAAGACACACACAAGATCCTGATATCTTACTATAAAATTTTGGAAACTTAGAAAACAAATTTAAGTACATATTAAGTAATGATAATGCGATGTAACGCAATAACTGTAATCAATCCTAGCAAAGTGAATTTTTTAATTTCATATACTATATAGAGCTTCAATACAATAATACAATATCTGAACCAAAATTTGTGGCATCTGTACAATAACTTAACGTTTTTGTTACGTCTACCTTTGTGGCTTGAGGCAATAGAATTACGACTAACTAGAAGTACACAACGTGTACTTATCACTCCGGGAAATGTCAAAACCAAGGTAAACTGAATTCGCGTGTGGAAATTCATAAATAAGGTATTCCAGTACCGAATGGTTCATAAAAAAAATTGTAAATTATGCTAAACTTAAATAGATGCTTTCGGTATTCCATTTCACAGGTGCAATAATATATAAGGTAAGGTATACAATTTATTTCATACAAAAAATCTAAATGAGCTGTTACAAAGCACGCCTAATGAACTGACTAACTAAGTAAGAATGAATGAGTAAATGAATGATCCTATAATACTTATCATCGTTCCTTTCGTAAGTCCAGTCATGTCTGAAGGATCGTTCCATTTCGCATGAACTGTTTAACTCCAACTATAACGGCACATGTAAGGAAAATGGGGTACATGTGTTGTTGTACCATACATGCCAGAAAAGTACTAATGTAATTACGGTAATTACAATTAGTAAGACATTAGACAAACCAGACCACATCCGATGAAGATAAAGTTTCCATCATTAGTATTATACAGGATTCTCCCCTTCTTTTTGTGTCAACAACTCAAACTCGACCTAGCCTGGCCTGGCTGTCAGGCACTATTCGCAAAATTTACTCCTCTTCGACTTGACGAGCAAGGTTGGGATGGAATAGCAAATATTTGGAAACATGGAAAGAAATAACGCCCTCATTTCAGTTCAGTACCTAAACCAGTTACATGCATTGTAGTAAGAGCACGGCACGTGGATGACCTGACCCCATCCAAACCAAAATAATATTAAGACGAGTTTCATCATTATTATTGAAGAGTAGATTAAGCTGCTAGTTTTTATTGACTTTATAAGTATTTTTAACAGAGTGCGACCTTCCACTGGATGGTAATTTTATCCATCCGGATGAAATGGATTTATCCACCAAAGGCAAGGTGGATGAAATTTTTCATCCATGCCATCCATTTCTTCCATTTCATCCATTTCCATTTCGTCCATCGAAATTTCTTGAAAAATGGATGAAAGACGCACTCTGATTTTTAAGCATAAGCAGTTGCATAAAATGTCAAATGTGTCAAAAAATGACACATTGCGTCGTAGGGAAAAAATTGTCAAGATTCTTATATACTTGCGTGATAATGGTGAATATATTTGAATTATGAAAGTCGTCAAGGCCAAATTTTGTTCAGTTCTTGTGGCTTCCGTAATTAATGTACCTTTGTGATGGGGTCAACGAGATCTGACCCTCACAACCGACCCTCCTAGATTAGGTCATGTCCAATTGATACCGATGCACTTCGAATACGAAGCCTGATTGTTTTTCGTTGTTGTATCAAATCACCAGGACATATATGGCATAGCTTCGGCTTCAGCTACCCAGTACTTATTGTTGCTGCAGTAACAGAAACCTACATAGTAACATGCACCTAGTAACAGAAATATCCCTGACAAAGGAAGAAACGACACGTTATATATCTTTCCAATCAGGAGTACTATACCATTTCCAATAGCAGAGCTTTAGGCTTTGTTATGGCGCGTGACTTACTTTTTGTACGGGGAAAGCGGAAGAGACATCCGAAAAGCCAGGACCCTATAGGTCTACTAAATTTGCTGATATATTTTATCAATTGTTTTGTCGCTCGTCAATGCTCTCGCTCAAAGCGTCAATTATCTGCATTCCACGATCTCCTTTCATCTTCACTCGTTCATTAGCATTCCTAGAAAAGATGCAACTTGTTTCAAATATGCATGCATTATAATATGCACACGCCTCACTCGCCCCAACCCGTCATATAATCAGTTGCAAGGCATGTCTGCAAAACTACGAAGTTCATTTCCCTCTGAACAACTGTTAATTAGTTGAAATTATCTTTCAAATCACCATTCCCAGAGAACGTTCCCTAAAATGTGCAATTCCATGAGTTCAGTCAACTTCAACTTCAGTTCTGAAGGAATTCGTTCCAATCAAATACATATATCCAAAGTCGACCTTGACCAGCATAGTCTTGGAGGTATCATGCAGAACCTGGAAGTGGAATGGAATCGGACATCAAAATAAAATCAAAGCCAAAATACCACTAATAATTATAATTCTGTCTCCTCTCAAAACTAAAACACAATCTGCTTGAATCGTAGGAGGTAAAAAAAGAAACCTAAACACGTTTATTTTAATGAAAAAAAATAACTCGCAGTGTATGTTCGAGGAAATAAATATTCTGCAACAACTTACGAAACAGGAACAAGCTGTTTTCACCCAGACAGGTTGGGAAGGTGCTAGGTGGAAGGCACGTTGTCCAACATTCATTGTTTTAGTCACATTTTACGCCCGGGTGCTTATGAGCGAAACGGATATTGATTTGATCAGGTTGGTGTTTGGCTCGTTGATAATGCTTTCTCAATATGGAAGCACATGATGCATGTATGCATACCTAGAATAACAATGGATGAAGTGAGCAAGTAATCTGGGAAACGTGATAGGATCACATCACTAACTAGATAACGTAGACATACGAGTATACTAGAGTAAGTAAAATGAAGAAGAGCTTTTCGACAGAATTGAAAATTAAAAGTTGCGAAACAGTTTTTTTCTGGTGAAAAATAAACAAAAAGATGGTGATGGTGGTGACGCTCCAATAACCGAGTAATCAATATCACATAACTTTTCCGTTTCATTCTGTGTGGAACGGAAATCTAAAATTGTGACATCATTGTTAATAAGTGAAATGCGTTTTAATTTTGATTCATACTCACTGCAAGATAATGGAAATGGGAAAAGTCATTTAAATCCAGAAGTCCTCTGTTTGTTTGATGGAATCAGGTAATTTAAATTCTCCAGTTGAGGCTTTCACATTGAAATGTGAAAATTAAAAAAAATCCAGCCACAGAAATTAATACCAGCCATATATCTAAGAGCACGTTATTAGATACTCCTTCTCCATGAACATGATCGAGCCATAAACACTGATTTTGTCAGAATACAATACACTTACTAAAAAGGAATGCATGATGCGATCTACAGTAGGCTTCCACACTGGGATCTAGGATGTACTTATATCAAGCACGAAATATCGCTTCACTATTCATCTTTGTACGTCTTCATCACCATCACTCTTACTTGGTACGTACGTAGAAAGTATATTTATATTTATTCGTTTTTGCTTCGCTCAGAATTCAAAAGAACAGCGATGTTTTCCCTTTATGTTTTATATAATTATTATTGTATACGATTTATCACCACTGATACTTCGATACCCTTTTTCAGTTGGTGCATAAATAATTGGCTTTATTCAAAACAATCCGCATAAAACAATTTAACAAGCGATAACAATTTCAGAAGAATGCCTAAAAGAAATATCACGATACATAATGTGTTACAAGAAAGATAAGTAAAAGTTCATTCAGACTTAATCACTCGTAAGTAAATTAAATATTTCACCCACACTGGCACGACGACTACAAGTTGTCCCTTCACGCAAAGCGACATTTCTCTTCGGGATTCTGGATAGCAAAACAGCAACACTGCTACGGCGTCTTGATCCTGGTTCTCCAGTTACAAAACATGAGCCTTTCCCCAATCTCATGTAGGTATGTACTAAATCAATGACTTTTAAACAAAACGATCCAAGAGTTTCCTCCACTGACAATAGAACAAAGAAATACATAGTTCTGATCCATTATGTCCTTGCATTTTCTCTTCTTCTCCTCACTGGGTTAAGCAGCATGACCGGCTGGCCATCTCAGCAGAAGAATTTGTTTACAAGCTTCGTAAGTAGCATGATAGTAAATAATAATATACTGTAAGATTTTGTAGCAATTATGTGGAAAAAACTATTGTATAATGAATCCCTATCGTTACTAGTTTGTAAAAGAGATGCATAAAGTAAATCACTGATGACGACTTTTCATCCTCGGTATCCCCACAATGGCATAATAGAGGTATATATGCAACAGCAACTTTCTTCTGCAGTTGTATGTAACTAAAAGAGCGGTCTAAAATCTTCGTCCTGTTACCATTTGTCATCTTTTACTGATCGCCGGAGTAAGCATAGTAAGCATTATCAGTACTCAATCAAAAAGATCATGAAGTAGCACATCAATCAATAATCAAAAAGACAGAACATTGAGGGTCTTTTGCCCATTTAAAAGTATATATGAATCTACCGTCTACCTGATTTACGCGGATAGATTTAGCAATATATGTATATGTAGATGTTCTTCAAATGTGGCATGCAGCAAATTGTAAGTCACGTAACAGGTTATTTTCTCTTAATTTTCCTGGGCCCTTAACTATTAACGAAGACATAATAATTATTGATATTAATGATCACAAAGATATAAGAAACTTTGGTGATAAATTCCTCTTTGTTGCTAGGCTTGTAGAGTTGGTAAGGTGAATAATACTTGCTGAAACCCAGGAAAAGAGAAGGTATGAGTAGATTTTGACTTTTCATCATCTT
This sequence comes from Seira ritae, assembly GCA_027744415.1. Lineage (NCBI taxonomy): Eukaryota > Metazoa > Arthropoda > Collembola > Entomobryomorpha > Entomobryidae > Seira > Seira ritae. Next base: position 3,088 of record JAHZNI010001886.1, on the reverse strand, counting down.
CAGTGTCTAGCTTTATTTCCGTGAATTCCATTCTCAGTAGTCATAGTTCTTGTGTCATAAATAAATAGTTATGAGGAAATTGAGGTGACTAAAAAGTTTGACAGAAAACGCTATTTCTTTTAGCATTTATTAGTTTGTAGTTCCGCCTTTGCCTTTTTACGATTGCATAATAAATTGCAATGACTGGTATATAGATTAGTATTTACGCAAACCATATTTCCAAAATCGGACCTAATCTTGCTAAGAATCCAATCACAAGATATGTTTTACTTTTCATTCAATCAATTTTTGCTCCAAGGCTTCCTCTTTTCAATTTCCTTCAGTTCAGGCAATACTTCAATTTCAAAGCGGATGCGCAGTAGATTGCAAAGTTTAATATTTTCGTTTTGATCTATGTATGGTATGGCCATGAAGGGAATGATTTTGATGAAAGAAATTGAAAATATTCATTACCCCAGCTTAAATTAAAATCAAATGCTTACGAAATGATATGTGCCTTGAAGGATTTTGCGCTTTTTCGTTTTCATGTCTTAAGCATGCACACATGTCTTCATCAGCGGTTAAAAAGCCCATTATGAAAGTGAAATGATGACGATGACATAATTGCATATTCTATTGAATTTTGATTATGGTTTGATAAAGGGAAATCGATTAGGTAATTTATTATTATTCATTAATATTCTCAGAAAACAAGTCTAATCTCCAACCTACAAGGACATATTTAAGGTTGATAACTTTCTCTAATCATTATACTTCATTGTTATATCTAGGCTATCTGCCAAACGAAAGGTACAATGTAATTCGAAACATTTCATAATGTTATTAATGATATAGATTCAATGCATACAAAAATCACTTTTAATTTAATACCAAAGATAAAATTAATCTCTCACATTCTTTTAGTAATATGTATCTCAAATATTTACAAAAATCAAATTCATTAGAATAGCCTATATTTTTTAAAGCGAGCAAATCGGCGGAGAGTTATGTCTCTTTTTCATCGATTGCAACTCGACGAGTTTACTCTTCAGTGTGCAAAAGCTGCTGGATGACGTATTAGCGCTTCCTCCGTCAGAGGTGGAATTCTGTCGCTGATGGTGATGGTGCTGCTGCTGAGAAAGTGTCTCAGTCACAGGTGGGGTCGAAGGAATACTTTCAGAACCGGAAGACGTCGACGATACCGCATCAACATCAGTATCCACAATGGACGCTTGACTGGTAATGACATGCTTATGGTGACTTGGACTTGTCTTCCCAATTCTCAAATTGCCCAGCATTTTAGAAACGGAAAATTTCCTCTTCGACTCCTTCGATGTTTGTTGAGACGAGTTGAATTGGGAAATGAGATTTTGGAAGGAGGTATACACCTCAGGGGAGTTCTCCGCTACGGAAAGTTCGTAAAAGTGACATTCATATTGCATTGATGCGCTCACACCTTCAACTTTCTCCACAACGCGGAGGTGTTCTAGGTCCAGCTTGTTCCCCACCAGGAGAATGGGACAGGGGGCCTTTGATGTTGACTGGGGGGTAGAGGCGACATTTGGGGAACTGCTTCCAGAGGCAGATCTTGAGGTTGATGTAGTGGTGCTGGTGAGCATGTTTGGAACGGGAGAGGGACTCGGTGTGTTACTATGGTTATTGTAATGGTTCGTTATCGTCTCCAGACATTCCTTTGCAAAGAGAAATGAGCTGCGGTCTGTGATGGAGTAAACGATGACAAATCCATCGGCCCGAGGGATTTCCTCCAGCGGGAAGGATTTTCTCCTTGTTTGAGTAGGCCCAACAGAGGTGGAAATGTCAACGATTTCTACATCTATAGAGTTGTTATTTCCAATCTTCACCGTTTGCTGATAGAGAAGGTCCGTATTGGACTTGTATTCGCCGATGTAGCGCTTCGTCAGATAGCGTACTGTAAGAGCTGCAAATATGGAAGAAACGTAGCTTTTAGTATTGCTTTTGAATAAATTTTTCATCATGTTCAGTCCAGTGTCCAGTTAAATATTTGCATTTTTTTATTGTTTTGTCTGGTTCACATTTTTTATCTGGTGACGGACGATCATGAAAAATGGGATGTGGCGTGATCCTCGTAGCCATTTCACTGCCACAGGCACAAGCACATGGCAGCCATGAAAAAATTTTTAATGACGCCCTTAGAATGATCTATAGGTACTTTCCCTCCGTTTTAGTAGATATTACGATAGGGAAAACGTTGCCGCCATTTTGATGCATACATGTACATAGTCAGATAACAGACGAGATAAGATTCCCATTGCCACTAACTTGCCACCTGCTTTCCCCGGAAGAAAGTAAATGCAAATGTCCATGCTCATATAATATTCCCATCATCGTCATCAAGTTAGTCGTCAAACCCTTTAATATTTGCTACATTATCGTACATAGGAGGGCTTCACGTCTCTTCCGCCATTGCGAAACGAATCCTTATGCGTTCTTATGACAATAGAAAAGGCGAGAAGAAATGGTGGGCGCAGTTATTATTCAAAAGGTTTCCCCTTCTAGTCCCTCCGTTTAAACTATAAAACGTTTATTCAGGCGCTTTAACTTGCTTTTGACTTTCACCTTCCATAACAAACGATACACGTGAACACGTGAGTTGTTCATGCATATTGCAATTCAGCGGAAACATGAGATAAGGCAAAAAGACAGCACGTCAAAGAAACAAGATGCCTAATTTCAGCACCTCATGAAATCTTGAAGTTTTTTAGATGATATTTGCAGTATTTTCTGAATGGTTGCAAAAGGAAAGTCATGATCATGACGTGCGAAGTCTTTCTTCTCAGCAAAGCATCAGCACAACCTAATGCATTGAAATTCAGAAATTTATATTCTTTTTCCTTGCCTTTAGTTCTTTCACCTTAAATTAAATTGAATTAAGCGATTCTTTCTGGGATTCAATTTGTAAGGATTCTAAGAAAGGTTCCCTGTAATGTAATCAACTCCATTTCAATAACAATATTAATGCTTTAGATTCAGCAGATCTCATTCTTTTCGAGAACTGTTCATTTGTTATTTACTAATCCTATTCCAAATAAATAAAAAATATATATTACCTGCTATGACACATGAGTCT
>JAHZNI010001885.1:0-10410 GCA_027744415.1 Seira ritae | reverse complement strand
GCTCGCGTCGCCTCTCAAATGACTTTCCGCATTGTTGGCACACGAATGGGAATTTTACTCCTTTATTCACACCAAAAATCAGAACGATGTGGCAAGTGAATATTGTTTATTTGGATAGATAAATTTTACAGAATTTTACCTTCGTGATGTCGCTTTATATGAATATCAAGTTCATCAGCAGTTGCAAATGTCTTGATACAATTGGACCGGTAGCATCGAAACCGAGTCTCCTTATAGTTTATGGGAATATCCTCGTTTAACTTTACAGGTTGAGGTGTCGTCACGTTTTTAGGGCTCATGTTCGAAATATTTCCTCCATTCATCAGCATCTTCGACATGGACACTTCCCTTTTGACATCCGTCGAATCCCTGTGCCGCCAGGGGCGTTGCTCTCATCTCCATCTCCACTCATACAATTGTCCGTCGGCATGCATATAATATCATTGGTTGAGTTATCCATGCTCTTTTTCGCCGATTCCCTTTTCTTTGTTAAGGTGGAATTGTTCTGTTTCTTCTTCTCCTTCGAAGAACTTTTGGGAGAAGGTTCAGGTGGTGGTGAGCTCTTCTTTGAAGTCCCATTCTTTTTTCCAGTTAAAATGTCCTTCAAACTTAAGTTGAGTTTGACATCGTTTTTCTTGGTTGCATTTTCTCTGATTTCCCCAACACCGCTGCCATTATTACCTTCAGATTTCTTCTTCTTATTTTCTTGTTCCTCCTTGCACAGAGGACAATCATCACAATACTTCTCCGGAGAGCAATATTCATTCGTTTTCTTCTCTCTGGATGAGGAGCAGCAAAGATTGCAATTTTCGTGGTCCTCGTCTTCTCCCGATGAATAGTCAGATCCTGTGTCCGACCCATCGCCCCCGTCATTATGATCATGATTCCATTGCTCGCAACATTTATCATTGCAGTATTTCCCTCCTTTTGAAGGTTCAAGTTTTGAATCACAGCAGCAGTTGCAGTCACAGTCTGGTGTGAAGTGAGATCTTGACAGTCCTGAACAGTTCCAAAATTAAAATCTCATCTCTTTAAGAAAAATCGATTTGCACTCTTACTCTTGAATCAAAAGGATATACTTACTCTTGAGAATTTTCCTCCTGAGGGAGTTCACCTTGCCCTCCTCGGCTTCTGAAACATTCACATTCATTGATCCATTCCAAAGTTGAACTTGATCACTTACAACACTTCTAATTGAATTTAATATCCAGATACCTTCAGTCTTTCTATCACTCCCACTCCCACCACCCTCTGAAGCCCCATCTCCCTTCCGGCATTGCTCCACCGCATCATGAAAACTATCCTGGAGATCCTTCTTCAATTTAGTGATATCCTCCTGTAGCTTATCCCACTTCCTCACAATCAGGTAAATATTATAGACCCTTTTCTGGCAGCCGGAACAATACGCACAGTTCTGAAGATCAGGCTCATAGTATTTGGGCAATCCGAGAAGTTTACAGAGGGACTCTGAAAACTTCCCATTTTCCTTCCAACACTGCCACCTCTTTGGCCACAAAATTTCCGGGTTGGAATTGCAAATCACGCAGAGCTGCATGATTACTTCGTGCAGTACCACAGGATAGTTTGTTTTAATTTCAGATCTTTACTCGCGTCATTTTTAAGTGACATTGAAGAAAAAGCGATCAATATGCAATCATGAAAAATGTATTCGATTTTCGGGAAAATTCATGATGCATTCTCTCCTCTCCAGCTTCCAGCTCGTACAAAATCCAAGACTTGTTTATATCTCTCGGTGATGTAAGCCTCCTATTAGGTACATGCTGTTCAAATAAAAACGTGTTACGCAACAAGAAAAAAATAGTACAGCAGCGAGCGAGCCAGCTAGGCCAGGCAGCAAGTTCGGGCAGAGTTGGGAATTGGGAAGTCAACTTTTATTTACGAATTCTCTATAATTATTCTTATTCCAATAAGAACAATTTAAATCAGCGTCGATTTTGCTTTATCCTTTAACTATTTGTGACCCACATTTTATTTTTTATAAATGAAAGAAATGTGACATTGCATGAAAATTGCCCCTTTAAAATTGCTCACTCAATAGGAAAATGATTGGGTTGCTCAGACCTTTTGGGGAGGATTTTTTTGCAGTTCGAATATTTCAGGCTTGTTTTTGTTGCCAGTCATAAAAGTTGATGTTGTGAAACTGCCATTATTGCCCAGAACTGTATTTTCGTATGTCTTCCTTATTCGTTAGGTAATGTATCTCTTGTCTCCCACTCCATTCCACTATTACGCTTCCCGTTCGCCATATATAATACAGAGAATTTTTTTTCATTTCTCTCATGATATTGATTTATCTGGCTCGTCTTAGAACGCTGCTGCTATATCTACTTTAGAATTTATGAACTTAGTACTTACCATCCATCCATCCAACTTCTACAATTCAATTCAGCTCGCAGCTTACGCTCTCATAATAGTAGATTCAGTTATATCCAGTCCGTCCAATTTTATAGCTTCGCTTACATAAACTCGTCTCTAGACTAGAGACTACCTCTCCAAGGCTGCCTTAACATTACTGGAGCTGAGCGCATATTATAGATGCATCGTTCACACGAGCAAGTTCCATTGTCGCTTATTATATTATATTCCATTCAATTGCAGGGTTAGTGTTCTATCATTCATTCCACAGTATGCATAGTATCATATCAAACTCAAACTATATACATTTAGGTTACATGGTAAATTAAGTAAACACGCTAACGTTGGCATTCTGTATGTTCCATAGAAGAAGGTTATGCAACCTTGGATTTTTGGAATCTCTGGAGCTGGAGGATGGCTTACGTAAAAGTTGGAAAACAGGAAACTTGTAATGAGATGTTACGTTACAGCGTAAATATATACAATGCATGGGTCTCCTTTGATGGGTCTATTACGTAGTGCAAATACTCCAAAAAATGTATGAATTTCTTCATACATACAATAATGATAATATTGTATGTGTGATTGCAAGAGAAAGATAAAAATACATCCGGGAAAAGCGACGCGCCTTGTAGAGCTTCATTCTTAGGAATCGGCCGACATTCGCATGATTTCATTTTGACGGTCACCTTCATTCACGTAAAGTAAATAATGGGGCACAGGGCAAAGAATATATTGTTTGGTAGTTTGTTGAAATTAGATTGTTTATATAGCTCGTGGGCTGAAGACAAAGTTCTTGACGCAAACTACTGGAATTATAGTTTCATAGATTTCATGATGGGGAAATGGTTGATCTGACGTTGATGATAATTAATATGTCTCTTGTGATGTGAGCACGCGTTTCACTTTTACTCATCATCGTCTCACGAAGAAATGAATGTGTTTAATTTGTTTTTGCAGTATGTCCAAAGTCCAAGCACATGTCAATGCCAAGGACGAAGGACTTCTTATGACTAGACATGAATGCCTTCAAATGTTAATCGTTACGTTGTGATTACGGTGTCGATATATTGCATTTATTCTCTAAATCAGTAAATACGTAATAATAAAGTTGAGGGCCAGCATCCTCCAAAATATAATAAAATGAGACCTGGTTGAGTTCACGTCAAAATCATCCTCTTTCTTCAACCGATCTTCAATCTCTTTCAGTAAAGTCTCCAGCTCAATGCTCTGCGTTCTGTCATTGCAGACTGTGTCAACAAGAGGCACACAGCAGCATACTTCTAGTGTCGACATCACACTTCGGGTCATAATAACTCAGAGAATCTGGGCACTCCTCTCGGGGTATGCAACCCCTGGGCCTACCATATTTATCAAATGTACAGGCGGATAACTTGGGCTTTCCTGGCTTGCATTTCTCCGTAGTGCCGTCCGGCAAGCTGCACACGGCTTGCTTGAACCTTTTCGCTTCAATCTGGCAAACCGTGGCATTGGAAAAAGTTGTGCATAGCTCGTTATCCACAAACTCTCCTTCCCAGTAATCATTACAAGGGTTTTCAGTTGCCCTGCAGCAACATATATCCTTGCCAGGGTCACATTTTAGATCTTTGCTGTTTGCAGCTTCGCCGCATGCTTCTGAAGTCATGCAACCGATGGGAGCACCCTTTGAGTTAACTCCACACTGAGTTGTCTCCTTGCCTTTACAACGTTCTTCCCGGGTCCCTCTGTAGTAGCATTGTCGTCCTAGACAAAAACTGAAGCTTGAAGAAAACATCCTTCTGTTTTGAATTTGTTTTACTTATTATTTTGTTAGTAATGAAAATGACACATCATACTTAACGGGACATGTTCTGATTGAGTAGTTGGAGATAGTTGAATTAAAAGCATTAAAGTAATCGGTAGCTTCCATGATTCAATTTTGAGAGAAATAGCGGCAGTGGGTAGGAGCCTGATCATGAATTTGAGTTTGAAATGTTTAACCTCTCCCGTAAAAAATAAGTCGGATTTACTGGATCCCTTCGACGACAAATGAATGGATGTAATGTAAGAGCGCGATGAATGGGGCAAAATGAGAACAACGAAATAATTGAGGTTCCAATTCCAGTAACCCTGTTTTGATTACCTTCACGATGGCAACTTCATTTCAAGTCATGCGAACCAATGCTGCTAATTGCATTCTATTCTAACCTTTACCTTACCCAGATGAATTTCCATGCTCGAGCTTGATCATTTAATGTTGTTTAATTATGCTAGATAACTTGTTTATTTTCGAACTTTTATCGCAAGAAATAAACGTATAATGTGTTACTTGAGTTATGGGTAACGTGAGCTAACAAAGTGCTATTTTCAGATTTACTTTACATCTAGTATTTTATCATCTATTTTAATGCTCTGAAGAAATGTCGAATAATGCTGGGCTATGTAAATATCACGTTATAATGAAATACAGACTTATTGACATTATCAAAATTAACTTTTTCCCAAGATCGATGCTGGGCATGGCAAAATCGACTTCAATGTCTTCTTTCTTCATTCTTTCCTCCAATTCTCGAAGCCTTGAATCTAGCTCCTCACTCTGAGTACGGTCATTACAAATTATTTCAGCGAGAGGTGCACAACAGCACAACTTCATCTCGTAGTCGCATGATGGATCGAAGAAATAGACACTTGGATCCGGACAATCCTTGAGTTGTTTACAGCCAATTGGGCGACCGAATATATCAGTGGCACACGCTTCCCTTTTAGGATTCTTGCATTTCTCGTCTGTGTAGTCGGGTAATTTACAAGAGTGTTCTGTGAATATTTCGGCGTCGACCAAACAAATTGTGGCGTCAGGAAATTTTTCACAAAGTTCCTTAGTCTCAAAGTCTCTGTTAGAATAATTGTTGCACGGACTCCCCTTTGCTTGACAGCAACAAACTTTCTGGTCGACATCGCATGTTAAATTGCCCATGTTGGCTACTGCACCACATTCAGCCTTGGTGACACATCCAATTGAAGCACCTCTTGAATTCACACCACATTCGGTTTGGTTCTCTAGACATCTTTCCTCCTTGAATCCTTTGTTGTAACATCCTTTGCAAAGAAAGCGTAAGAAGGACCGAATGATACCAAAATAAAGTATTTAATTTTCAATTTTTATCGTACTTAATGACTGTCGTTTGGACTCGAGGCTGGGAAGTTCCGCCATGAAATAAATGCATAAAATCATTCCTGGCAATTTTGCCATTGTTTAGGGATGAAGCTCGGCGGCAGAGCTGCCTGCAACTGAGATCCTGCTCGCAAATCATTAATATCATTAATGCTAAATCGGCAATAATGGAAGCCGATGGAGTGTGTAGTGTGGAAGACGAGAAAAAACAGAGATTTGAGGTCTAGTAAGTAGCTTCTTAAATATTTAAAGTCTGGTTTCTTTTTAATCGGACGCTCAGTTTTATGGAAATGTGTACAGTGTACAAATCATAAAACGAACAGAATCAAGGAATCAGCATAGCTAAAATATTATACAAATAACAAAACACCTTTCGCATTGGCAACTTACGTTAAAAAGAACCGCTACCACATGACCACATTGGATTTTGTAAACCGGAGGTTTTAAAACAAACCGGAGGTTAAATAAAAACCCGAGACATTTCTATGCACTTTATTTCATTTATAGTTTCTTCTTAAAGGGACTTTGCCTGTAGCTAACCACTGGCCATGGCCTTCAGCGCTTATGTTATAACTCAAGAAAATCGTGGCCAATTGTGAATTTTTTTTCGAATTTTCATTGCTCAACATTTTCATTATTGTGAGACAAATAAAAACGATGCTATAAAACCCGTCTATCGAACTAAATGTTTTAAGATCATGCATGACCATGCCATTAGATATTATTGGCATTGGCTTAGGTAGTCCATTACCTTTTTCGGTAGCCAACATTTTTCTCCTCATGAACATGAACATGTTTACTATGACTTCGACATGTATGCATAGCTGTCTTTCGTTTTTAAATTCCTGCTCTACAGAAGACAAAAATAGTTATCGGTCTGTATTTAACGGCAGAAATGATCAACCGTCTGCTCTGCGCCTTCATGATGCATGCCTGAGCAATCGTTTGCAAAAGACCAGCATCGAAAATGATTGTTCTCAGTTCAAAAGTAATAAAATGCTATACATTTTCTTGTATTTCGATACGCTCCAAATTGGTAGCATCTAGTAGCATTATGATTTCGAATAAGTTATTATTCTCTATAATATTAAATTATTTTGTAGCACACATTGCAAATTATGAACATCATCCAAATTGACTTATTTCCAAGATAGATGCTGGGCATGGCGTAGTCAACATCAAGATCTTCTTTCTTACCTTTCTCCTCGAAATCTTTAAGCAAGGCGTCCAACTCAGCACTCTGGCTACGGTCGTTACAAATTACATCGACGAGTGGCACGCAACAGCACATATTACTCGCTTGGTCACATTTCGGATTAAAGAAAAACAAATCTTCAGGGAATGGACACTCTTTGGCTAAAACACATCCTCTTGGTCGACCGAATATATCAGTAGCACAAACAGACTTCTTCGGATTTTTGCACTCCTCCTCCGTCCCATCACGTAATTTACATACAGGTTGCGTAAATCGTGAATCGTCAAGTTGGCAAGGAGTAGCGTCTGGAAACGTCGGACAAAGTTGTTCAACCTCGAAATTTATGTCGGTGTATTCGTTGCATGGATTAGTGCGTGCTTTGCAGCAACAAATTCCTTGTTCAGCGTCACAGGTTAAATTTTTATTGTTCGCTACTCTGCCACATTCTGACTCAGTAACACATCCAATTGAAGCACCCTTTGAACTCACACCACATTGGGTTTTGTCCCCTGTACATTTCTGGTCCAGCCTGACTCTGTAAAAGCAAATTACCCCTACAAGAAGATGAGAATTCGCCATCCTTATTTTAGAAAGAGTACGAGTACAACAATGCAAACGTATCTGTATGGAAATCGTAAAGGTACTTGTTGAAGGCCTTCCTAAGCTTTTGGGTTCGGATTCAGCGACCGGAAGATTCTCAACAAAATGAAAGTAGAAAATTATTCCCTGCAATTTTATCATCGATGTGATATGAAGGTCGATAGTAGAATCTGCGACTGAAATCGTGGCCGTTAATTATGAATTCTTAATCTGCAGCAATATGTTAATTATGTAAAAGCTACAAGAGTTTTTTCATCTCATCATACTTTGGGGTATCGCCTCAGCAGTTGACAGCGGAGACTTAAAGGAAATATCCAACGCGAGAAGGTATGACATTACCCCTAAAAATTTGACCATCGTTGCCAGAGGAAGGGCAGCGGCGGCGCCCGAGATTCCTGGCAAGAACGAGAATCATGTATTCTCGGCTAGTAATGGAAGCGGACCGATTGTGTAAGACGCGTAGATCCCGAGATGTCATGTGATTTCTGAGAATGGGCAACCGTGGCTTTTGCTGAAGTACTAGACAACCATGCAATTTTGAATGATAAGGAGATAGGGGAAGCTTTTCAAACAGTTCCAGTTCCAACCCACATCCACAATGGAGTGGAGGTACATACGCATGAACAGTTTATTTACTTTCTGATCAACTACGCATCACCAATATAAATGGAAACAAAAATAAGCCTCGGAACGCCTTCGCATTGGCAACTTCATTCGGTCGAGTAAGTATTCATTGATTCATAATATCTTACACGTGTGCATTTTTGGAAGATTTTAGGAAAAATAATTGATCAAAGGTCTTCTACAATACTTATTTAAATGTTAATTTCGTGTCTTTTTCCATTATTTTTTATTTGTCGATTATTGTGGAACAGAACTTCCCAGTGAAGATCTAGATGAAAGAAATCATTGGTAATGTTATCATGATAATCCAACCCTTTCCTACACAAGGACTGGATGCGGCATTGGGATCGCTGTCCTCTTTGATAAATCAAATTAAATAGTCACATTCCATTCTTATAAAATGATCGAAACGCGAGGAGCACGTACATATAAACATCTTGATCTTTTACCTCTTTTCCCCTTCTCTTCTATTTCTTTGAGCACAATATCCAGCTCAGGACTACTTGAGCGATCGTTGCAAGGCCTATCGACGAGTGGTGTGCAACAGCACAAGTTATTTTCACATTTCGGGTCATATAAATCCACCCCAACTGGACAATCCTTCATTAGTTTACAGCCTCTTCCTCTGCCCATCGAATCAGTACTGCATGCAACAATAGTTACCGGTTTTTTGCATTCCTCATCCTGGCCATTCGGTAATCTGCACTTCGCCGTGAAATTTCCGGCTGCGAGTTGACAAGCAGTAGCATCTGGAAATAGTGGGCAAAAAATATCCTTTCTAAAGTGTAAATTGGTGTGGTCATTACAAGATTTTTCTCCAGCTTGGCAGCAACACATTCCGACTTCAACATCGCATGACAAAGTGGTCGTGTTTGCTGCCGTGCCACACTCGGATTTAGTCATGCACCCGACCGAAGCGCCCATTTCATCTATTCCACATTCGGTTTGACTCTCGGTACACTTCTTATCATGTTTACCGTGATGAAAGCACATCCGCTCTAAAATGAAAAGAAAATATGATTTTGAACTACATAATAGTAGGTCTGAATGCAAGGAAAAGTTTTCTTTCATCATTACTTGGTTGCGGCTTATGTTTGTCCGGCTTGGCATAGGGAAGGCTTGATGCTAAAAGACAGCAAATAAGATGAATCCCCACAAGGTTGAACATTATTGTTGGAAGAAGGTCGGCAGTGGCGCCTGACGCAGGATAAATTATGGCACCGAATCATGAATTTGAGGTTTGAAATGGACCGTTTACATGTACTAAATAGTTCATGGAAAGTTCTGATGAACTTGATGTAGATGCGTATGCGAGTGAAAAAAGTTTTTATAAATTTTTATAAAAGAAAAAAGTTTGTACAAGTAACGGGGACGTTTTTTCGTAATTTCCGGCATAGAGATAGATCATTTTCATTTGATTTCGATGCCTAATGAAATCGACTTAATTGTCGAAATCCTCTCCACTTTCCAAATACTTGGCAACATCCTAAAAATGTAAGTTTTATGGCTCTAGTGAAAAAAGTAAGAGACAAACCTCAACATGTCTGCCTGCATGCATTAGTTGAACCGCATCGTATCCTTTGTTTACTTGTCTACACTGTCACTGGCTCACGACATGCTCTTGCTCGCATTGACATAGGTACATTTGATTAGTTTACAGGGTCGGTGGAAAACAATTATTAGTATACAATTAATTAATTTTAGGTTAACGGAACAATGGAATACATAAATCCACACCAGCTGGTCTTATTTGATTGATTGTAGTAAACAAAGACATCATGCGTTTGGGAGGGGTATCCTGAGATGTTCCTGTCAAGACATCCATTCTGAACAGCATCGGTAATCACAGCAATAATACATTACATTGTAATTGCATTTCCTAGAAATACTTGTAATAAATACAATAGATTTTTCTCGAAGCCAGTATTAATATGATGTGAGAAGAGATTTATTATTGAACATTGAATGTGAGAATGCATAAACATTTACGCATGTAAGAGTGTCATAGACATTGGATTTATGCATTATCATTATTAAGTATGTATCTACCGTAAGCTCCTTGCAAAAACCATAACTTTCATTTTTATTGCAAACCTGACCTACAGAAAAGCTGTGATTATATTACGATGATTATAAAGCCAGAAACATTCCAGAAACGTTTATATTTTCGTCACATGACATGACTAACATGACATATCATCGCATTCTCTCCTGGTCTAGTCAGTCGATGCATCAGACTTGAACTTATTTTTGCGAATTCGCTTTAATCATATTTGTAATTTTAAGCAGTGAATGAACCCATGTTTGCACCGAAATATTGAACTTTGTATGCGCTTCTTACATTCAAAGCATACTTTCGACATGGTTGAAACTGCGAACGTTTTTGAGTGAGATCATTAGAAAGAGTTCCCGTTTTGACAATTTTAGTTTGTAAATGGCATTGATAATCAATGAATTCATCTAA
>JAHZNI010001884.1:0-12003 GCA_027744415.1 Seira ritae | reverse complement strand
GAATTGAATGTATTTTAGCGGCAGCGCAGCGGTTTCTGTTTTTGTAATTAACTTCTTGGCCACAAGAAACATTTCGTATTGTTTGCGTTTCTGACCATTTTTTTCTATTGTAGGAATGAATCCAGAAGAACTCAAAAGTTTAGATGTTTCGAAAGTAAGAAGGATTGCCATAAAAGACTTCAAAGAATCATTGAAGAAAGTCAGACCCAGCGTCTCAGGTTCAATTCTTCGCACTCTAGAAACCTGGAACAAAAATTATGGAGATGTCAGTACGTGAAGCCAAAGTAATGTTCTACGTCCGTTTTCGATAAATTTTAAGTAATCTAGAGTGCTAAGTTTCGTTGTAATGTGCATTACTTTTTACTAACATATTACGTTTAACTGAATTCAATGTGTCTGAAACTTTGTTTGTAAATAGAATTTTTATAATAAGTACATACTTTACCGATGCATATTGCATGAAGTGAAAGTGAAATGACAGCACAATCTGCCTTATGAATTTTCCAACCGTTCAGAACTTTCATTGATACAGTATCCCTCTGTAATAAATACATATTTGTATAACTTCTTTACTTCAATTTCAAGTCTGGTAACTCACATTTTTATATTTTAATTTTACTCTGTGCACTTTCATGCCACACATATGACATCCATAATGTTATAGAATACTTAATAATGTACCTTATTCGTACTGAAAAATGCTCTTTTTTCTTATAAGCATCATAAATATTTTCTAAAAATGGGTAAAGATCCTTTGCATTTTATAGAACAAGCTAGTTTTATATCCAGTTAAAGCTTCGAAAGTAAATTAAGCAATTTGTACAGAACACGCTCTCACTTTGTCGAGTGCTTCCTTGCTCTTTGAATGATGTATGTATTGATACTGGAATCGTCTGTTTTGAATACGAATCTAGTGTTACGGTTTTCGAAAGATTGTGATAGTGAGCCTAACGCCAGCAATTTTTGCGAGTTTAGTGTTTTGTGAAATTGTCGAGTCAAACTATGGTATGTGCGCTAAAAAAATATTTGTGAGTCTAGTGAAAGTCAGGTAACAGATAACAATTTAATGTCGAAGCTTGCAGTTGTATGCAAATTATCTCTGAGGAGCCGCTTTAATCGAAAGAAAGATCAATTTCCAATTAAACAAAATTGATATGCTTTAAAAACTAATAATTGTAACCCGCATACCTAACACAGGTTGTAGTCGCATAATTAAATCTACTACTTATGCTATTTTCGTGTGAATTATAAGCTAGCGCTGTTACTTTCAATACAATGTATAGTTATGTATTCCGCTACTTGTCCATCTATGTTTTATGCCTTAAAAACTATACAAACGTATTCATTATTTATTATTTTCCTCGAGTTATTTTCCCTTCGTTGAGGTTGACGATCATGCTGATATTTTATAATCATCCTGTTTTCCAAGTATTATTTTACAAAAAACATGAAAATAAAAGAAAGAATGACATTAAATAAAACTTAGATTTCTGTCTGATTTCGACAAACTTTTTCCATGAAGCGCAATAACATTACTGGCCACACAAGTCATATCGCTTCGCTTCTAATGTTCCAGTATGCTAGGCATACAGATAAAATTGTGCATGCAATCACGCACACGAAGAAAATATATGATTCATCGCAGTAGTCCAAATTTGACATTTTCATATTTTGTCACGATATCGGGATTTGAAATCCATTTCCACCACTCTTCACCCCCATCTCCATTCTCTTAATGAAATCCCTCTTGAACATAATATCACATGAACTATAATCATATTCTCGTGAATCATGTGTACTCCTACAATTCGTGAATTTGTTTTTTATATTTCATGGTTCGAGTATGCAACGAAGCATGTCATTTTAGCAACCCAGCAATCATAAATCGTTTCAAATAGCATAAATTACCGATATTTTTCCAAGATTTTATGCATAGCCCTTCTGCGCGAAGTCATAAGCTAGAACTACAGAACATAATTCCCTTCAATCCCTTTACGTTCTTGCATCCCGGTTTTTATCCTATTTATAAAATCATGCTAACTTAAAAATTAAAATCCCATAAATATACATAAGCCACCAAAAAATGGTTACGTAAGGGAAACGTGACTTACGCAAAAGCATCCATCAATTGTTCACATATATGTAAAAAGCTTTGCGCGAAACGTTACATGATTTTTTAATACCCATCATCAAACAGAACGCATACCACCGTCCGACCGAATAACCAAGGACCTACTAAACTTCAAACAGAGATCAGATCAAAGAAAAAGGCAATTATACTTCACAACTGAAAATCTGACTTACTTTTTTTACTTACAAGGGCTCTTAGAACAGAAAAAGTGTAACCTTCAGCCTAGAACTACAATTCGCATCCACAAGCACCTGCCTGTGCCTGCCCTGCCCTGCACCCCGCTTTTGAACTCCGTCATTGTTCTCGCATCCGTTCAAGAGGAAAAATACCCACGAGTATACTATAGTAGTGGAAGAATGCCTAATCAGAGAGATTCGCTCGCATAATATTTACGTTTTACCACAAACACTCACCATCATCATATCATCGTAGTCAATGTATTCATTCATACATCTGCGTTAACAATGCAAAAAGCTTATGGGAAAAACTGTGATTTGATTTTGCAGAGAAGAAAAAAGAATGAACACGAAGAATACAAAGATATCGTATCATGAATCATGAAATGAATCGTGATCTTGCCGCATAAATAAGCCTATAGCGAAACCTGATACCAAACCAGAGGCAGAGACCAAAAAGCAAAGTAAGTATAAAAATGATATTCACTGAGAACTGAGACCATGCTGACGTTGGTGTCGATGTAAGGGAATGCATATAAATTAAAAAAGGTCTTACTGGGTATAAAAAGCTATAGCTAGTAAGTAGTACTATTATATTTTTTTGTACTTGGAAATTGAATTGTTTGAACCACTTTATATGGTACATAGGATACTATAAGATAAATGCAATGATGAAAAAAGATACATGTTTTCTTCCCATTTGCTACGCATATTTGCTTTTGCTTTTCTCATTTTTGCATCACAAAAATAGTTTACATGCATTCACGAGGCATGAAAAAGAAAGCCTATTGATGTTGATGTTAGAGAGAGATATAGGTATGCATACATAGATACACCACATCATCATACAGCACACCAGCAACAACGAACAACGTACTTTTTTAAAGCCTGTGGAAAAAGCACGTAAAAGCTGATGCTTTTGAGTTGGCAAGAAGAGGAGAGACGGAGAGAGGTCTTCTTGTCTTTAGGGCATTCCCAACAAACTTTTTTTCCTCCGATGAAATGAAGAAGGTATTGATTACCTGCTGACTTCCTAAAGAGGAGGTAAGGCAATAGATTTTCACGCTCATTGTTTACTTGCAATAAAAAGAGCACTTAATTAACTTAAATATTTTTCCTTCTTCGGTGGGGCTGGGAAAAGGTGAAAAAGAGGGATTTTGAGTTTTTGCACTTCACCTCAAATGAAGGAAGACGTGCGTGTGCTTTTCTTCGGTGTTTGTTTTTTGGAGGAAAAGCAGACAGTAGAGGAGAGACCAAGATCAGAAGCACTTTAAATGTTGATGTGGTGTGTGAGTGTGAATGTTGTTATTCTTCAGCTGTGTCCTCTGTCGATGTCGACGCTCGCTCGGTCGGTCATCGAGAAGCCGCTTTTAATTTAGCTAATTAAGGGGTGTGTGAGCGTAAGTATTTAGACGGAAGAAAAAGAAGATCGAGATCATGGATTGGATGTGAATTAGCTGGGTTTATATTATATATTGGCACTGGAACATGGAAAGCATCTTATTTTATTTGTGTGGTGGTGAAATCGAAGTCTTTAAATAGCTGTAGTGTTTCGGGATCCGATCTTCAGAAAATGCGCCATTTATTTTGTACTGTTTACTTATCCTACGAGTGTAAACCTGATTAAAGGACGACTTTCTTGGAGACGTTTTGGCTTCCTTTTAAAATATTTACGGTGAATGAGAAAATAAAAATTTTTCGTCCGCGCCCAGCCTTTAATTGTTAAGGAATTTTATGAGCAATTAGTTAGTGTCGTCCTCATCACATCCAATCTATTTTTGGGATATAATGCATGAACTGTAGTAAGTAAAGTTGGTAGTGAGAAATTAGGTCTGGAGAATCCTCACTAATTAGCCAGCTGTTGGATTTTCGGCCAGTTGACCTTGGGAAAAGTTTTCGTTTCTTCTGTTGTGTGTTGTGATGTGCTTTGAGTATTTGTAAGAAAAGGAAAAAGTTGTCGCTATTACTTGGTGGAATAACTTTTTGCACATCCATGCACCTGTTCCATTCTCATTGGTCACTATTAATATTGGTGCAATATATTTTATTGTGAAGACGAGATAATTGGAAAATAACCAATTGACCTTTTTTTGACAACGTTGGATACCGGAAAATAGTGCCATTATTTTAAATCATTCATCATGACTTCACGTAAGCTTGCTGTCCCTTTGGTTGGTATCAAGAAAAATATTTGAAGCTGTAATAATTAAGTAGTAATAACTATATATGTCTATTGTTTGCAGTAAGGAGTATCACCTCTAGGATGACCATAAGGAATAGGAGAATTAAGGAAAAATATTGTCTTCTATTTATACTATCAAGCTTTTTCATAGCTTGTATTGGAATGGTATTTTTCCTGCCAGATTTGAGAGCTAGGACTACTACTGGTGTTCAGGATGTTTACGAAAAGCTTCCAGATCTGTTCCTGGCGCCACCACCACCTCCTCCATTGGAAAATAGTATAGGTACATTTTAATGCTTTTTAATTTTATCCTTCGCCGCATCAGATATCCGTAGTGCGACTTTTAAAAATCCAAATCTAATCAATGTTTCTGTGTTTCAGACAATGGGCATGAGAACGTCGCTCCACGACCTCTCAATCCTCCCCCAAATCGAGTCCAAGATCGCGAGAGACTTTACGCGAAGATCCAAGAGGATTTGGAAAAAGAACAGCGAAGAGTTCTTGAAAAACCTCGAATAATTGGAAGGCCAGAAAGCTCGTCATCTTCAACGAATCCTAATCGTCTTGCACAAGTTGGATCTCCGAATAAGAATGCCGTTGACATCGGTGACAGGGATGTTGGTCTTCCAAGTCCTGATGGAAACGCCAATCCTCTAAATCCGAATCCAGTGGAACATGTCATAGCACAACCTAAAACAAACTCATCCTATGGGGGTAGGCTAGTCCAGGGAGGAAGTGATTCTGATCCGAAAGCGGATAAGAAACGCGAATTCATCAAAAAGGTATGATATCATGTACCTAATTTTGCAATACCAAGTCGGAAGCATCGCATGTTTACGAAGGATAGGATAACGATCGACATCAGAAGCTGTGAAGCGAATGAATGCAGAATTAACATTTGTCGTACACAATTTCATTAGGACAATAGGACATGCAAAAATTCATGTAAATTTGGGCTACTACGAGTAGTCGATAAACAACTTTAACTTTAATGAGAAATGACAATGGATTTTATACTCTTTGTTTTTAAAAACTGAAAACGAAACCTTGTGTAGTCTCAGTCTCACTTGATGCACCTGTAACATGTCTAGATAATGTTTTATTTCCTATTTTTATGCATGAGGACGTTATCTGTCCATATAAGACTACCAATGTTCAGCGAATCATGAATTAGTTGTGTTTTGAATTTGATTTTATTTTCTTGCAATGCATCGCTTTTTATAGACACGCATTCCATCCTTCCTACCGACTTTTGTCAACCATAGGAAACTTTTTTACTTTTACTTGCATCCGTGATCGGTGATGCGCTAAATCGTAAATTTTTACGCTTTACCTTTACCACAAAGAAAAGTAATGATAAAACTATATATAATATGTCGGCTTTACGAACGAAGAGTTGGAGATTGTATATCTTGCTAATTATCGCAATGAGATGAAGATAAAAGCTTTGAAGCGAGAAAGGTATGCTCATAGACATTTAAGCATGTCTTAATTATGAGAACTTATTGGCAGACTCACAGGATTTTTGTATTATTATTTGCATTTAGCGTCGGAGTTCGAATTAACTATAAATGATTCTTGTGGGAAAGGGTGCGTTAAATTGAAGTGGTCCAATGATACCTAAGTAAATTAAATGCGTGTAACTACTCTCAGTCAATTTCCCTTTTTATCTGCGTAAAAAATTACTGTTAAAAGCAGAAGGTGTTGCACGTACTCAGTATTGACATTGTCAAGCAAAAACTTTCTCCGGAAACATAAATTCTTAAAGAAAGGAAAACTCCATTAGGCAGAACATCGTTCTGTTATCTTTCTTCGTGTTTGGACAAACAGGAGTAAGAATCAATAAAGCTGAGCTCTAGCTCTGTCAAATAGCTATATGGTAAAGCGAAGAACGTACATATATCAACAGCGAGGAAGTTCATCCACTCGTTAGAAGCGTAAAATAATTGCTCGATATTGATCAAAAATGTTTTAGACCACCGCAAGTAAACCCTGATTGAGTTATCATTTTCTCATGTCGAGCAATATAGAAATGAGATCAAACGAAGTTCGGGCCTTATCAAAAAAAATATGACACTGGGAAAGTTTATATGCTCATGGCTCATGGGTTTCTCAATAACAAGCTCAGTATTAAGATGGAGCTTTTACCGTTTCTAATAAAAAGAATTACTCAAACTCTACGGACAACATATATACGTTATCGGCGAATTAAACTTAAATACTATGGCCTTATCGAAAGAAACTTTTAAAGAATATTGCATTTCTTCGACGAAGAAATATTATCAGCCAGACAGCAATAAAATTCCTTGCTAAGGGCTGCCATCACTCATTGTTACCAAATGTGAATGACACTGCTTTAAAAGACCGTGGTGCTTTGTTTTCCCTGTATATGCACAGAAAAATGCAAAGTGTCCCTAATCAATGGGAATCGGATCTTGAAACTTCTCACGAGTCCTTGAATAGTTTTTTTTAGAAACTTGTTTTTTAAATTTTGCTTGAAGTCTTGAAAATGATAATGGCTGACAATAAATTTTATCTGCTATATGAAGCATGTGCCAAGTGGTGGAAATACATTGTTTAGTACAAGACAAAGGAATTTTTCTCAAAGATCCGAATTCGAAGAAGTACATCAACATATGGGTGCATATATGAATCTAAACTAAACCAATTTTAATTCGAAGCTTTTTGAGCGAAACTGAATATTTCGAAAATTCCTCAGTTTCATTTTGAGCCAATAATCCTTTAACAAATTAGAAGGGTGTTCCCCGAACTAGACGAGGAGACAACTAGTCTGTTTAAATCGAAGTGCACTTTTTATTGCGTGCTTGCGTGAGCACGTGGTTTTTTGTTGAGGTTGTCAAACCCGAGCCTTAATTAAAGCCGAATTTATTTTCTACTTTTGTCTATGACACTATTAAAACCCTGCATTTTTATCCTCCACAAGGGTTGTCTACACAGGAAATCGTGTAAATTGACGCAAAGTACCATTAAATAGCATCCATTCCATTCATCTAAATATATAGGTATATTTCATTGTCTGCTACAATTATTTCCTTAACAGGAAGGAGCGATATGCTCGTGAAAGAAAGAACACCCCTTGATAACTTTGATCCTACTTGAACCAGACCAGGCCAATGTCTTTAAGCTGCCTATTTATTGCATACATTAAAATGGAATTTCGTTTGACAAAAAATAAATTATAGCGGACCACGTGCAGCGAGGAATGAATAGATACTGGTCACGTAAGCATGTAAAAGCCATCATTCTTTAATGCAAACCTTGCATCACAAGAAGTGTTTATATGAGTTTTAATTATGTCACTTTCAATATTTACGACTTGACATTATGTTGATGGCTACTTAAAATTCACTTAAAACGAATATTTATCGAGTGTGACTCGCACTCAAAAAGAATGGAGGGCGTCATCAAAACTGTCAAGCGCAATTAGCACGCACATTTTGATGAGCCAAATCGGATTGATTAATTTATGGCTTTGAAGTACTTATCTGGGCTTTGATTTAATCGCGCTTTGTGTGCAGTGCATTAGCAGCTGAGGTTTAAATGGAAATGCCGCGTCTGAACTGGTTCATTATTTTTTGAGGGCTTTGTTTAATCATGTTATATTAAACACAACAGTTAAAAATATTAAAATATTTTCAGTTAAGCTTTTGTTTACCGAATTGAAGAATGTCCATGCAGTAAAATTTATTTTACTGGAATTGAGTTGAATTGGAGCTGGAATTGAATGCAGCATTAATCGTGATTTATTTCTTGACTTCATGCATGCATAATTATCGCAATGAAAAATTACTGCATTCTTGAATTACTTCATGTGGAAGAAATGCTGATAAACTATTTTTTCCAGTAGCTGCTGTAACGCCCTCTAAAACTGTTATTATTTTCTTAGTAATCATAATCATAGTATGAATAATAGTAATAATCCCGCGGTAGATTGTTTTGGCATAGTCAGCGCGCGAGCTAAAACACAAATACCGACTAACAATGTATCTCGTTCTCGTTCGTACACTCATGTTCATCTTTGTTAGTCTTTTTTTTAATTCAATATTTGCAGATTGTAGAAGTACGATGATATTGGGGCATCAAAGTTTGTACTGTATTTGTATGTTTTGTATGGTCCACATCTGTCCATTAAGAATTAATGCCGTAGTAGCAAAAAAGTTTATTGCGAAACTTCAAACCTCTGCTATTTATGTCATTTAACGAACGGCATGCGTACGTCCCCACCGTTTGTCAGTATTTGTTATTCTCTACAGAGGTATTAATGCCGTAGTACTTAGCAAAAAAGTTTATTGCGAAACTTCAAACCTCTGCTATTTATGTCATTTAACGAACGGCATGCGTACGTCCCCACCGTTTGTCAGTATTTGTTATTCTCTACAGAGGGCCATTATTACGAAGCTCATTACGTATTTATGATGATAGCCCCATGAGATGATGAGTCGAGCCATTCGTTCCGTTTTTCTGCCCAGTCCTTATTTTCGTGTCTGATATTTAGGCATTTAACAAGTTCCCTTTTCAATTTAACCTATTTTCTGTCAAGAAGAATAATGGACTCGACTCGTCGAATTCAATTCTGTGTAACGAATTTAGGTGCAAAAATGATTTCAAAAAGGAATAACTGTTTTTTCCGAGTTTCATGCTCATGTTTTAAAGGAAAATTGTTTACAGTCGATAGTTTTCTGCATTCTAAAGCCATGCATGCATTTATCATGCCTATTCCAAGTCCAACTTACCACCCTTCACCTGCTATATACAGGATAAAAAGGCGTCAAAAGAATAATTCTAATTGTTGGAAAGTTGGAATTACTGACATTTTTAAACATCCTTCTAGTTATTTCTTATTCCATTTATAGTCAAAAAAATGGAATACAACAATGGAAGGCAGGTTCCATTTTATGCGTGTTTTTCATGTTTTTAAGCCTACAAAATTGCATCTTCTCATTCTCACAGTTAGTCTTTTCGTGCTCATAATTATAATTTTTACAGTCAGTCAGTCGAGTTGAATTGAACACAATATCATAATTTTTCAGAATCTCCTTCAAGTACATATTTAATGCAAAATCTAAAGCCATATTGTACGATGTTGTTGCTCGCTCTCGCTGCTGACTCAGCGCTGTGGTTGTCTACCTAATTTAAATATCTTTGTTTTTCTGCGGGCAAGCGCGAGATATATAGTAATAATAATGCATAATGGCATGCGTTACATACATACTTCACCTCGTTTCCTGGCTTTGTATCATCATCACCATACTTCTTTTGATTTCCTAGTTCGCAATAATAAGATTGTTATTCAGCGAACATTTTTAAGTAAAGCAGCTAGTTTTCGTGTTGAGCACTGTGAAGCAATTAATATTGTTTTTGTGTGCGCTCCTCAAATGACCTATGCTCCAACAAACCAGAATGCCATGATTCTAATAATTTTTGTTGCCTTTCCTTTCGCAATGACCACTTCGATTGCGATTGCATTACACTATTATTGGACATGTGTGTGTAAGAAGAAAAATTCTATTCGAAATGAGGAGGGTTCGAGGAGTAACAAAAGTGGAATAGGTTATTGTCAAGTCGAGGATGGATTCTTAAGGACTCGACTTGACTTGAGCTTCATCAGATATTTTTATCAAGCTCTTTTCGTTCCAAAAAAGAATTGTTTTCGTGATGCCTTAAGGCCTGGCAAAAATGAATACCTATGATCATCAAGTCGTCAACTTTGGCCTATGTTCTGAGCATTTCAAAAAAAGTGGATGCAACGCGCAGCGGCAGCGCTTCATGCAATTTTATCGAGACGAAAGCCCTATTTTCAAAATATTTTTCTACATTATCGAAGTTGGATACCTAGTAAGAAGCAAAGAGGCGATGGAAAGGGTGTTGGTTGTTTGGTTCGAGGCTCATGTGCATGATGGAGTTGAACGCACACCAACCAAAACGAACGCACTAACAGCCAGCCGTTGTACATTTCATTATCATTATTTTTTTCATAATAATTTGATAGACAGAAGAAAAAAAGATTCTGTCTGATATCGTTTTCAAGCTTAATCTCAAATTTGTTTGTGAAATTGGGTACTGTCAAGTCAAGAGAAGATGCTAGATCAGATCCAATCCAATACCACCATCAATATCATAGATGATTTTGAGCAATCTAAAAAGAAAAACCTTAAATGTGTAGATATTTAGGTGCCGAGATTTTAAGTTTGTTTGAGAAGAGGTGGAGGTAATACGGTTGAATGCCTCTTCTCCGCGAAAAAAGGCGTCCTTAACATCAAAGCACTCTGAAGCAAAGCATCATTGAAAAAAAACAGCCTCTCGTAGTTAACTTTAACTTTTGTTTAACTAAAGTGTGGTGGGTGCTTTGATCGTTGTGCTTGCGAGGTATGTATGTAAAGTTGTTTAAGTTAACTGATGATGTTTTCTGATTTGATGACGTTGGCTCCGGCTTTGGTTTTGACTGAAAGCATCATCATCATGATCACATCTATTTTATTGTGCTATTTACTACTGCACTGCATCCACAATATCTCAGTAATGCGTTGACAATGTGAAATACTATGAAGGGTAAGATGGACTATGATAAAGGCCTAAACAAAAAAGTACTTTGTTTAATTCCATCTTGTGTTGAAATGAAACCGTTATGTTGGTAGAGAAAAATCATTGTTTCGCTTGCATTTGAGATCTCAGAGATTGTTACGTATGTGCTTGTTTACGTACGCACGTAACATGGGGATGAGAACGAGTCGTCTCTTGGTTTCGGGCAGACTGTGCACTTTTTTGGCATCATCGTCAACGTCATCAAGTCACACACAAGAAAAGTCAAAAGCTTATCTTTGACGATGAGCTACCTCTCATCTCAGCAGCGTCTCAGCCAATGCATTTTTTTGGCTTCGATTTGGAAGAAGAGGAATATGCACAGCAACCTGTGGACCCAAAAGCTACCTATGCATGCATTAAAGATGAGATGACGAGATTATCTCTTATTTTCATGATGATGGCGATGATGATGATGCGTTGTACTATAGCATATTTCAGAGGGATTTTAATACATATGACAGCGACCAAATAATACAAATATGTGATATAATGGCGGCCTAGCAATCTCATCAGTTTATGTTTGCGTGTGTGCCATTAAATATTGTGCTTTTAAAACTTTTTTCATGTGTTTTTTCCATTCACTTTACCTTACTGTAAAAATTTGCATGGTTCTCTTGAATTGGGTGTCTCTTTACATCCGTCCGTTCTCAGTCTAGTGTTCATGATTATTTTCTTGAACATGCCGTGTATGAAATCAAAGCAAGAGATTCCTTTACTACGAGCGAGGCTAGAGCTATAAGCAAGCACAAGGGAATAATAGTAATAAAAATTTAAGTATGATAAAGATAACGAAAAAAGAACGGAGATTTTTGCGAGCAGCGAAGAGATGAATGTACTGTTGTGGAATGAAACAACGTTTCGTTGTTCGTCTGTTATAGACTTGACTTGTGTGTGTGCGGTGGCGTGTGCAT
>JAHZNI010001883.1:0-11573 GCA_027744415.1 Seira ritae | reverse complement strand
TTTTTTCTAGAAGAAAAAGTTAAGAATATGAGAGACGATTCGATATTTTTCAATTTAATCATTATCATAATGCAATGTAATCATGTCAAAGTCGAGGAGTTTCACTGATGCCAAGTCAGAGTCAGAACCAGACCACAAGAAACCACAGAGGAGGAAAAAACGTGCGACGAAGTAACTAATTTCATAGGAAATTGGATTGGACATGGCATGGGTGCGATATGATATTATGATGATGGGGCAGAATAAAAGTAAAAATTAATGTGCTTGCATGGCTCATGCATTTCTGTAATGCAAGATCAATAATATGATTATCGAATAGGAATAACTATAACCCTAAAATGTAGGTTGAAAGTTGAGGGGCATGTATCGTATGCAGGCAGACATGCTTGCGCATCAAAGCATCAAGTGTTCATTAATTTTTACGAGAGTACATGAATAAACGGAAGAGATAATGATCTAATAATAGCACACATATAACATAAACTAACGCTCAGCTCACAGGTGAGGAAAAGGATAAGGACCTGTGACTGGCTGAGAGACTGTGACTTGACTAGACTTTAGACATCTACTTTGATAGACCCTATCCAGTATCTCTTTATATCTATGTACCTTAAACTATAAATAGTTTTGATGCCCACGAGGTACAAAAATAAATAGTGTTACCTGCGTTTTCATTAAAAGACTTGAGATTACGGTACAGGTACTCATTGAAGACATGAGCATGACAATAAATAGTACGAACTTGAGGTAGATTGCAACCAAACTGCATCACAACTCACAATGCAATGCAATGCATTTTTTCACCTGTAAAATATATGTTTTTTTGTGTTTATGGTTTTCTTTAATTGACTGAGCTGAAGTTCCTTTCGTGACATCTTACATATAATATCTTTTCATACATTATCATTCCTATAGATCATGATTGTATCTATATCTCCTCTTGAATCTCTTGAAGTCTTTGTGGGTTTTGATGAAAAGAGAAAACCGCAAAAAAAGAACTCTGCCTGCACTGCAATTCAATGCACTTTATTAGACTACATACCAATAGACAACAGGTGCATTTCGCAAAAAAAGTTCCCATGAAATCAAGAGAGAGAAAAAATTGTAATTTGTGATGATGTATCGTACATTGTAAATGCGCTTTGCCATTTAGTGTTTGTGTTTACCGTTGGTGGTGGTCTGGTCTTGTCTTGTCTGGTCGGGTAATTCTCATTTATAAACAGTTTAAATGGTTAATTGCAGGTGGGATAAATGAGAAAAAAAGAAGGAGGCTAAAGGTATTATAAAATGAGGAGGCTGTCGCTGTCAATGAAGTCGAAGCATCAAGGAGCTTAATGACTTTCGAAAAAAAGTTTTTGATTTTTGAATGATGAGGATGAAATAGGGAAAAGGAAAACAATTTTATGATGGGGAAATAGGGAAGCTGAAGCATTAATAATAAATTGTGGGAAAAATATTGATGATGATCATGATCATCACGACGAATAATATGACAATGCAATACAAACCAAAAGCCAAGCCACAATGAAAGATGAGAGAGATCAAGAAAAAAGAAATAGAAAAATGCTAATTGAGAATGAGTGACAGAAGGAGAACGGGGAGGGAAAAAGAAGTTTTACAGATTCTTAATTCTTTTTGGAGGAATATAATAAGAAATTTTTTTGAGAAAGAAATGTGAAATTGTTTTTTCTTCCGTTTTCCTTTATTCTTTGAAGTTTGAAGAAGAATCGATAACGGTTTAAAAATAGACATCAAAGGATTACTTTGAATAAATGGATATAATATGGATGGGCAGGATATACATATATTTATTATCAAGAATCGTGCCTGCCTTGACTAATTTTGAAATAATCTCTGTTAAAGTTAAAAGGGATCGGATAGAATATATCGTTTTCACTTCTTGTTTAATCATAATCATCACCACACGTATTTATGTTAGCATTTTCTTTTTTGTCGGCATTTTTTGCCACTTGACTTGAGCAGGAAATGAGGTGTCATGTTGGTTTAGATTTGGATTTGAAGGTAAATAAATTGGATTTGGAATTTGAAAACGTGTTGGTGAAAATGAAAATCCTGGATTTTGTGGATTTCTATCTCTAGTCTAATGCATACAATCATTGAATGTGCTCAACCAAAAACTATTTACTAGCTGTATCTCTGCCATGAAAGTCCTGAGTGCTTTATATCGACTAACAAGTTCATTTTTTAACATTTTAGTTCTTACCTTCCCAAAAAATTTAAATTGATGACTTCGGCATCCAAAAATCCAATAGTTTTTTCAGTTTCAGGCTTGAATAGTTAATTATTTTTTGCTCCACTTTCACCATTCGTTCGTAATTTCCCACAGTAAAATTTTAATCACTTCATTTCAATAAAACCACTTCATTCATTCATTTTCATTTATCATTGTACATTGATAATGGAACAAAAGCACATGAGTATTCGGAAGTTTTTTCTTTGACAATTCGCAATAAAATAACTGCCAAATCACCAAAAAGTTATCTTCGGATTTGAAAACACCTTCCAAAGTAAATAAATATGTAAAATTATTTAAACCTATAAAATCACTGACAAAATCCAATAATTTTGTTTAAACTTTTCTCTTTCAAAATGTAATCTATATATTTTCCTCCGTAAATTAGCTTATTTTATAGCTCTTCCTCATTTGCCGCAAACAGCAAAACAACATTTAAAGGACACACAAGTAGTTTTTGACTTGACTTTGCAAAGTCCAAGTCGAGTATGTGGTTTCGTGTTGGTTCACTCACTCACTTTATTTTTCAGCCTTTAGCTGTTAGCTCGAACATCACATCACATTATGCCCATACACTCATACAACAACGATGCATATTACTGCCATACTTTTCTACAATTATCTATTAGTGTGACTTCATGAAGTAATCCTAACTCTGTCTGTCTGTTTGTAGTTTCTTATCATCAAAGCTGTAGTAAAAATACCTCTGCATTTTGCTCCTTTCGTATATCTCCATTTGAAAAGTTTATTTACATTATTATGGTGTTTTCTCTTCAATGTTCAAGAGAAAAAGTCCATAGCCAATGCCTGCCTACTCGAACTCGAAGCCTCTTCGACCATCATCACCATCATTATCATCATCCCCATCATTTGGTATCATCCTTCCTCTTTTTCCTTACTACCATTTTCTATTGCTTGCATATTGCATTACAAACTTACCTTTTTTGTCTTTCTTGTTCTCTTGAAAAAAGCACGTAGTATGTATTCTATTCAGTCAGTCAGTTTGAAATATTCATGATGATAAAATATATTAGGTATCAAGATCAGAAGAGTACGTGCTCGTGTATGAGAAGAAGCGGTAGGAAAGAGAAGCAGAATCTATCTTCCACCGAAATCCAAATCCAACAACTTTTTTTCATGCGGATGGATGGCTAAAGAATGCAAACACAAAGAGAGATTCATGAAAAAAGGGTTAAAACTGTTAGTTTTAGTAGGTATTATGTAAACACGAATTAAGGTAAGTGGGAATTCGGAGAGCGGACTTTTTTTTGGAGAATCAATTTTTCAGAAAGAAATCTATAGAACATGATCATGATCGCTTCGGTTCTTCTCTCTTCTCGGCCCTTGACTTGAAATGGATCACGAAAAGGAGAGCGTTTTCGGTCCACTGCATAAAAGAATGG
The DNA here is from genome assembly GCA_027744415.1 of Seira ritae. Classification (NCBI taxonomy): domain Eukaryota; kingdom Metazoa; phylum Arthropoda; class Collembola; order Entomobryomorpha; family Entomobryidae; genus Seira; species Seira ritae. The sequence goes on along the minus strand of JAHZNI010001883.1, from coordinate 7,916 downwards.
AAGATTACTAAGTTAAATAGGTAGTGCCTGTAGTAAATTAATTACATTAAATTGGGTAGTTTCTCATGTTTAAAAAGTATACTGCATTGCAAATTGCATTATTACGTAGAAGTCGATAGCCCGCATTGGCAAGGCACGATCTACGAGGAACTCGAATTACACGTATTTTTTCTAAGGAGGAGGTTTTGTTCTGATCTATTAAAAATCTGCAGATTTCCATCCCACCACAAAAGCGTCTTGCGTTTCAGTTTTCAAGAACAAGAAGACGTGTGAACCTCTCTCGAGAAACACATTTTCCAGAATCCATAACATAACGAGTCAAGTCAAGAAGTACTTTGGAAAGAGGAAAAATGTATTATGGAAATCTCTGGTGCATTTTCGCCTTTTTTCTTGGGAAAATAAACGCCTCGGCTTACGCTTCATGGGACTCCCATTGTGCATGATGGGATTGGGATGATCAACCAAGACGATTTGGGAATTAAAAGCATTTGGCGTTTTGGCAACAACGAGCACTTCTAGTGCCGAGTCTCGGGTAACCTGAAACCTGAGCTCGGGATTTGTAATGGGGATCTCTCTGAAATTTTTATACCTCCTCGTATTCTATTCTCTACCTTTTGTCAAGTCGTGCGAATTCGAATGAATTCACATTTTTTCACAAAAGCGTGCAAGCAAATAAACTTTTTTTTGCAGTTGTTCTCTGTTCTGTTCCCAATTCCCACCAGGATCATTCTATTCTAGAGAAACAGCAGCAGCGGGGACCAGAAAAAATAAGCATTTTCGCGAAAAAAATGAGAAAATGCTTCGGTACTTTTCTTGCATGGGGTATCATATCGCATCATCGTATTTCATGAATTAGTAAAGGAGTGAAATGAAATGCTTTTGCCATAAAAAAAACTCAGCAAGACAAATGTAGGTGGAAGAGAAAGAATGAGATACATAAAATGAAATAGCTTTTTTCAGGACTGGGGGAACAAAGATGAAGTAAGCATTGTTCATTTTCGAGAATAGAAAAAGTTCTTTTCCCGCAGCTGCAGGCGCATAGGGGCATGAATGGATGACGATAAAAACGGGGTCTTTTATTCCAATTTTTTTAAAATGAGGAAAAATGCAAAAAAATAGGAAGTACCTTGAATCTGAACTGTATCGTAAAAGAATTAAGTGTGAACATGAAAAAAATTAAGTAAATGATGAACGCTATGTAATACTAGGCCAGACAAACAGAACTAGCATAACAGCTCTCATCTCTCCTCTGGTAATTACTCAATTTTGGCAACTTCAGAAGACTTGATAATCAGCTAAATTCTGATGTGATAAATGAATCATCCCATATAATATGCCAAGGCTAACAATCCAAAGATCATTTCCAATCTATGATCTAATTGATCTACATGATGCAGAGGTGGGGTGGGACATGTGCCATGAAAAACATCCGTAATTGCGATGATGATGCGCTTAAACCATGCATGCACGCATCATCGGAAAAAATTGAGACTGTTGCAGTTCCGTTGATGTTCTGTCCTGCCCATTTTTTCCGATGAATTAGATCATTAGACACGAGCTTAGGGCTGAGAGCATCATCTTTGTTTGCTGTTGGATATTTTATGTATTTCGATTTTTTTTGGGGTAACAGACCCTATCATTTTAGAAAAAATATAATGTATGGGTTGCGTCATGTGAATGGTAACTGACTCAACACAACACTTGTTTGGCAAAATGATGATGATGAAGTTTCTGCTGCTTCTGCAAAAAAGGAAATCCTTTCGCCGAGAATGCCGACAGCTATTATGGCTTATGGCTATCATCGGTGCAAAAAAAAATATTTCAAAATTGTGAACGTGCCCAAAGCCTAATCTTTTTTGTAACAATTTTTTGCGAGAATCAAGCCTTTCTTGTTGTAGATTTAGTGGATTTCATTGTATTGTAATTTTATCATCATCATTCTGCTCTATATGGACATACAAATTACAAATAGCGATAGCACACGCTTTGGATCTAACAATAAAAATGCTCATTTTTTCGCAACAATGAATGTGAATACTAACACACGGGTCCTCTTCAAATAAAAAAAGACTTAAGTGGAGTGTTATGAAATAAATCTCAGCAAATGCCCGTTTTCTTCTCAAGTCTATCTTCAATAATTCATATTATTTTTTGGTAAAAGCACAATCTAATTTTACTAGATCTGAATTGTAAAGCTGAGCATGAAGCGTGACATTACAGCTTAGGAGATGATCGGTGAGCTGAAAAATGGGGAATGAATAGATTATCCTCACTTGGGTATTCTGCTTACACCTTTAATTGAATGGGAGTAATAGAAATAGTGGGAGTGTACCGTTATAATTGAGGAGCATATGATGCCCGATGCTTTGCTTTTTTTAAATATGCACATAAATCTTCCCGACCTAGAGAGTATTTGTACGTGAGTGAGCATGAGAACAAGAGACCTATTATCATTTAAAACCAGGCAATTTAAGGAATCCGATAATTTTATGATGTCGTACTTAATCTTTACAAGAAAATGTTAATGGGAAATGGACGGTAAGCAAGTAATGCAACCTTAAACTCAGCGCCAAAGTATTTGTCAAATGTAATTATCATCTTCCTTCATTATCATACGTAATGATCATTGATGGCATGTTGACCATTATCATTGGATTAAATACTCAGATCAATTAAAATTAGTGGTTCGTGGGCGAACATGGAATTTAATACAAGAGAAAATACATGAGCTTGATACCATTTTTTTCTTTACAGCATAATTATAATTAGCCGTTTTTATTCCATATAATACAAAATACAATCTGTAAATTGTTTACGAATCAGCAACAGTGACTTCGGCCTCGACACCAGGTTCCAGGCTGACGGACGTCTGTTGAGAAACGAAGCAAAAATTCAAATGGTTTAAATCAACTAATTCCACTGGCGCGACTAGGTCATAAATTAAATGGATAAACAAGCACGTTTAAAAATTTAAAAATATAAAATTATTAAATTGAAACACAAAAGAAAAGACATTAAATTAATTAATTAGCGATTTAGAATAACGTTAAATATCTTTATAAATCGCATCAACATTATCCAATTTTCCTCAATGAAATCCTAGAAGTAAAATATGATTAATTAAGCTAAGCTTAAGCTCACCTTTTTCAAGTGACTTGACATTTCTAGAGGTCAAGGTGATTCGGATCCTATGGATCGTCTGAGCCTCTGGGGCGGGTTTACCGGAATCGGGCTTGTTGTTACGACTAAGATATTAAGAATAAACAAACAATCCACGTTAGCATTTACTTACACGCTAATCATAGATATTTCGCAACTACTTTCATTATCATTTTATGCAGTGATTAATTTTAATCACTTTCCTAACCACACTACACCTTAAGTCTAGAGGCCCAGAACAATTTTAAATATTTGTTTTTTAAATTTTTAAAATACACGTAATAATAAACTCACCATATTGTACCTGGTCGAGTTAATTGATAACAATCAGCGCTGAACCAGTGATTAAATTAGCAATTAAAATTATTTCCGACTTTCACGAAGTCACTTCCATCAACGCAATATATAATGCTTTCTCAATTCACAGCAATGAGCTCAGACAGCTTGAGAAGCGGCATGGACAATAAGGCCGAGAGGGACTTGTATAAAGCGCGCTTGTCTCATTATGCCCCTGTCTATATGCATATAATGCTTTCTACATAATAAACAAGTACGCATTACAAATTACAATTACAACTTCATGAAAAACAAAACCAAAACAGAGGGAAATTAGCAATCCTTTTTGTGTTTTTGAGAAATAAAGGATGCATGTGATGTGTGATGTGATGAATGTGTGCAAAAATATTGCACTGGACGGACCCAGCAAATAAGGAAGTTATATGGGAAGTGAAGAGATTTGTCGATAAAACATAATTTATTATAGTGAACAGAAAAATATTTGCATTTTGATCTGTTAAACGCTATAACCGACTAATCATATTTAATTATTTCGTGTGCGAAAACAAGAATGACATGTGCGAAATTTAGATTGAGTGCGAGCGATGCATGCATGATATGATTTGACTATCAAACTTTGCATTTCCTGTGTTCTCTTCTTGTGGTTTTGGTTGACAGTTCAATAATTATTGCTTCCGATGAGCCAAAAAATGAACGAAGTAGAATAAACTTTTGATTAATTGATGGTGCTTTAAGTTAAGTGGTCGTGGTTGGTAATTGTAATTGGTCATTGATATTGATAATGATAACGAAAACAAATACAAATATATAAATTATTCATATATGCCTTAGAAAGTTCCATGATCTGTCATCTCTTCTGTCCAGTCTAAATATTTTGCTCAGGTTTTATTCGTGCTCATCGTATCGCAATTCTTTTGGCTTTATTCGTCTATCGTCGTCGTCATAAATTATGAACGTTTGTTGTCTCCTTATAAAAAATTATTGAGCTCGCAGTTTTGTTACGCATCGCATTTAAATTAATTACAAAGGACAGTGACAAAAGGTATTTCTTGCCGAGCTCTTTGTTTTGGTGACCAGAACTTAGCCTTTCCTGTTAATTTACGGACTGCGATATGGGGGCTATGGTCTCAGTTTGCGGTAATTGTTTCGGAGGAGAGCCAACCACAGAAAGTTATAGTTCCTTTAGAAGAAGCTCAGGCCAAGGTCAAGGTCCTGTAGTTACTCAGCCAGACCCGGTAAGGATGAAAGCAATTCAATATTGAGACATTCTGAGCAGAAAAAAATTGTTGTCGAATCAAAATCTAATTATTTATTTCCATTTAATTCAATTCCAGGAAGAGCGACGTCGTCAGTTAGCTGAAGCGGCAGAGAAGCGACTGCAGGCTCAAGAGAATCGAGGAATCAAGGACCCTGAATCCGTTCGACGACAACAAAAGCGGAAGGAGGAAATGGAGAGAAAAGAGGAAGAGCTTGCTAGAATGGGAAACAGTAACGATCCCGGGCTTAGGGTAAGTATTTCGATGAGATATAAATTAATATTTGGCTGGTTTCTTAGATGTGTCCTTAAAACGCATATTTCCTATTTTAATTAAAATTACAGTGGCAAGTCTCCTAAAGTACAGCAGTAACTTTTTAAGCGGATTAGGAGGAATGAGGAATCGCATCCTTGAAAGGAAAATTATTTGAAACGATTAATTGACATTACAATTTAATATTTAATTGATAAATGGTTCTAGTCCCGGTTTGCGTGATCGATCGCCGATAATAAGTAACTTATTTCCACCGTGAACTCTACATGGTTCTAAAACTGTCCAAAGTCCAAAAATTAAAATTATAGATTTTTCGTGCTATTCTCTCCGTTTGTATTGATGGATTAAATGATGTGTTCAACTTGGAGGGCTCTGGTGGTCTGGCCTGGTGCTCGATGATGCTCGACGCTTTGTAATTTGTAATGCAAAACAATTTATTGAAAGTTGACTTTTTATTTTGTTAATTATACAATTACCACATACGTACCTTGTTTCACTATCTAGCTTTTAAAGACTTTTCTAAATGATTTAGATTAGATTACTTTATTGCCTATTTGAACAGAAGAGTATCTACAATTCTACGGCCTTGTAATTCTTGTATCTTAAAAATCGTATATTATATCGTCCATACAAAAAAGCTGAAATTATGAGTACGAAAATAATTTTGTCAGTCTTCTTCGGAGCTGTAATTTATTAGGAAAAATTAGGAATTCTTAGATTATAACAAACTGAAATAGTGTCAGTATATCAATGTCTGTCACTTATAAAATCACTTTCACCAACACCAAACCAGCTTCGTACGGACAATCTACACTTTCACTTTATACACAACTGCAAAAACTCAAGATAATATTTATTGAATAATTAACGAACAAAATTCAAAAGTAAAACTTACTGGAAAATACATATTTAAAAATGGTTGTACTCTTTTTAAAAAACAAGGTTGTTCAAATAAAAAATAATTTGCAATAAAATCACTTGAGTAAAAACCAACATCGTTTTCGAACGGAATGTCTCTCTGAGAGGGAATTAACCCATTTCCGGAATGTGGTCAGGATCACGCAAATAACTATTAGGGTGGCGCCAAGTATACTTAAAAATTTAAGAAATATCATCAAAAATAATTCAATTACTTTTTTAGGTTATTGCACATTTAATAACTTACCTGAACAAATCTGGCTTATCTCCCAACAATAAATACTGCAGAATGAATGACATGATCGTATCACAAGTCCCCACAATAGCAACTGCCCCTGCTTGTTCATACTTCATCGCGAGTGTGATCGCTGTCTGAGAGAAGAACGCTGACACAGCAAGGCAGGTCACGAGGACCCATTCTGTTGCAGTCTGGGGCACATCGAATCTTTCCACTGTTGCTGAGCAGGTAATTGATAAGATGGTCCCCCAGAATCCAAAGGCTAAAGTCACGATTGACACATGAACTCCACGAAGATAGCGTAGTACAACCATGGACAATGTCGCAGCGCACATTGATAAGGTGGCAAACACTGTCCCCATCTGTAAATTGAATAAACGTTTGAGTTAATTAATTGTTCTCTGATAATTTATATTGCGTTTGGTCGCAGTTCTATTACCAAAGTATCCGCATCAAAGCTTCCTTCCCCCGTGAGGATAGGTGGCCGTGATATGACTGCTACTCCAGCTATCGCAATCAAAGAAATTAATACTGGAACAGCGCCACAACTCTCGCCCAAAAAGATGTGAGCTACGAATATCACGAAAATTGTTCTGCATGACAGGATCACTTTGGCGTCTGCCAAGGGCATTAACTTGATCGCGTAGAAGTAAAAGTAGAGACCTAGGCATCCTATCACAGCTCGGATCTACAATATAAACATAAATATATTAAATAATTACACATTATGGTAAAATTAAGCACATGACATGAAATGAAATATTTATCGAATAATTTTTCTTTCATGTTTAGATTTCAGATAGCTCTCAGTCTCAATTTTTAGATGTATCGTGTTTTATCCCGCTTAATTTCAGATGGAGAGGCACATTATGCATTTAATATACCATGTAAGCAGCAATAAAATTAATCTGATGATTTTCTTACAATCGTAAACCCGAACTTCATCGTCTTATCCTTACTCTTCACCGGCCAAATCGACTCGAACACATTCTGTTTCTTGACGAAATGACTGTATATCACTCACAAATAAAGCTGGAAACACTATTCCCTGGAATCTGTAGGTCGCTAAACTGAATGTGTCAAAGTCCTTTTAAAAAAAATAGATCAAATGTCATGTTAGGCCAGTACATATGTAAATATGCACTTTTCAGACAGAACAGAACTTTCAGACTTTTATTGACTTACCTTCATGTATCTGACTATGATCCCTCCAAAAGTGGAGGCTAGTCCTGACACCAAGCTATAAAGTATACCGCGATAGTCCCTGCACCAGCACTTGTTGATCATTCGCCCTTTCTCCTTGCAACTTTCACAGAGATCACTCGTTAGCTCATTATTGGGCGGATTGCAAATGAAGGCTTTCTTCAAAACTGATATTTTGTGTCCATCACTTGAGCAATTTTTACAATTTGCATTGCCCTGAGAGGAGCGTCTGGAGGTATGGCCATGATTTCTAAGATTAACTTCCGTGTATTCACTTTCAGAATCCGGATCCTTCATCGGTTCCGTTTCCCCTTCCTCCTCTTGGGGCAATATGAGTTTGATGGATTCAACATCTTCAGAAATGGTAACTGAGGGAGAACGATCCTTTCTTGGTTCTGGAAGGGCTAATAAGTTCGGGTTGGTCACTTCAGAAGTGGATTCCATCTCAGACGAATATTTTTCAGTACATTCGTCTTTTCTGGCGAAAGTTATTTGAAAAATGTAAACACACTCAACAGGATGCTTCTGACTATGACTGTGACATTGGTAGAACTTTTGGCTAAAAATAGATC
>JAHZNI010001882.1:0-14642 GCA_027744415.1 Seira ritae | reverse complement strand
CGGACAAGGAAATAATGCAGAAGTTGACTCATGCTTATTCGACCAGAATATTAAAATCTGGCTCTGGCAAATTAAAGGTTTGCAGTAGCACATTAGCACTTGTAATGTGACATTTGCATGCAACGAGAGCCTTTCCTCATTAATTTTTTGCTGATACTAATTATCAGCAGGTTGATTAATCAGCGGTGTAATGTCAGTAATGAATTAAAATCATACAGCGTTCGTATATTTATTGCGGTCTGGTCTTAAAAGCAGTAAATTTTTCTGAGCGCACGTATAGCAAAGCATTTACATGCTCATAAAAATTCACAAAAACATTATGACTTTGCAGGGATGATCCTGCATCAAATCTTCTTCTTTAACCCTTCAAAAATAACTTGTTTAAATGTATGGGAATACAATTGAGGTATTTTGCATAACAATAATTCCAACCGAGGAAATATCATCTCTCTTTGAAGAGATGGTTAAAATTGATATGGAAAGCATTCAGTTGGTCGCTCATTGCCAACCTAAGCGAAATATATAATTTTAGAATTGTAATCTTGATGAAATCAGGCGCAGAATAAACAGGAAAAAAAATCATTAGTTTTATGAGTCCATAAGTATGACCAATGAAGGGAGATACTTTAGCTCTTGTAAATCGGCTCACTACACCACCACCACACCGTCATCATCAACATCATTTCTCTTTGTGATCATCATCATAACTCTTATGTAGTCGATGTAAAGTATTCATGTGGACTTCACCCCGAAAATCCTGTAGTATAGTATTTCACTTCACGTCCCATCAACAACAAACTTCTATGAAAGGCGAACCGTCAGGTATGGACGTTCAAAACCATTAAAAAATTAATTATGATTTTAATGATAATTGTAATAGCTGTACTAAATTAGAGTGTTTTTATTGCACCTTGTGCCATATGCAATGTTGGCTTAAAATATTCAGTGGGCATATCACACTGCTCTGCTCGCTGTTCAAAAGCAATGTACATCAGGGCAGTTCATTATTAGCCGTCGTCCGATATTGCCATTTATATTGTAGTTTTCCTACCACATGTAAACTTAAATACATGCTAAAAGACAGCTAAAAATGATGCAATGTCAGCAGTCACAGACACTCGTGAATGTTGTGCTGTATTGCATTGTATGGTAATTAAAATTACCTTGTTGGTATGTAAATGGATCTCTGTGAATAAATAGGAGAAAGAAGAAAATGTATGCGAGGTTTTGTTCAAACTGCGCCTTTGCTTTTTGTGTGTGTGATGTGGAGGAGCCTCAAGAATGAATTGCATACTTAAGAATAAATTTTTTAACAAAACCAAAATCATTTGAAATTCCTTAAAAACATTTTGGCCTTTTGCCCCGAATGCTTTTTTGCATTTCAAAATAAAAACGGCATAGTCGCAGTCTATTAATGATTCTTAGAGAAAAAAGAGTTTGGGTCGTGGTTAGTCATTTAACCTTTTTAGCACAAAGATTGAAATATGGTTTATGAGATATTTACTGGACAAATAATCGTAACTTATCTTGTTAGCGAACATTATGGATAAATTGTTGCTAAACGTGCGTACAGAATAAGTTACGAGTCTGTTGATTCGCCCATCCAAAACAAAAATTGTGATGTAAATTTAAAATAAGAACTAGGCGATAATACTCATTTACTTTGAGCATATTTATTCATGTTTATGCCACAAAATTTTTTGGAAAAAGTACAAAAACATCTTTCTGTAAGAATGGCCACAAATAATAAAGTGGCGAGCTCCCCACTGTTATCATGTAAAGCGGAGGACACCGTGATAAAAAGAGGAAAATATTAGGAATGTCTTGTCGCGTTCTGCTTCAGTTTAGTTGATGCACAACAATGATAATACGACATCAAGACATGAGTTATTTCGTATTGGTTGACAATGGTCGCAGGAAGAATAATTATGACTGTTTAATGGTTTTTTGAAAGGGTTCGGCTTGCAAAATCTAGTCTCCAAATCGAGATATTACACATTACAAACGACATACATTTGCTTAATGTCCTTCCAAATCAACTCTCCAATTTAATGCTTCTATACGGCAAAAAATATTTTGGAATGATATTTTGAGAAATGATTATGCTAACCAGAACCGTCAGCGGTCTTCCGATCGTCGCCCGTCTCACAAAATCAAGACTGTAGATAATCTCTTTTTAGTCCTCTGAAAATCTATTTCTTCTCATGATTTCAATAACTAAATCCTCAGTTAAGTATTTAAAACATCGAACTTTTGTAACTTATATGTTTGGCCGGACGTTCTTAGACTTTATGTACATATCTTCTAAATATATCGTATTCAAATTAGACTGCTAATGACCATATTTAAATGAAAATAGGTCATATTTTTACATTTGAGTCCTTTTAATTGTAATGGTCATTATTTTACAATAAATATAATCATATTGAATCTAATTCTCCGCTTCTAATCTCAATCCCAGTGATTATATGCTCAAGATTGTTGCGTAATTCATCTAGTAATTCTTACTTTCATTCTTCTCTTTCATTTTTTGACGTGATTCATGACGCAACCAGAAGAATGTGATGTTCATATTGTACGAAGTCTAAAGACGGACACTTGCATCTTTTAAGCTCGAAGAATGGGAAGTGAGCTAGTTAGAGCGCTTAGGATTTAAGCTGGTTCTCGTCCTATTACTTATATTTTTTTTGTCGTGATTTATGCGTTCATCTCACTGCTGGAGGTACTGCTATAATGTGAGGAAATTTGCATAAAATTCTGCCCCATAATCATTACTTTTCTAAGTTAATGCAGAGGTATGAAGCTAATAAAAAGTGCAACACTTCAAGGAAAATAAGATACTGGTTCAGTCAGGCATTTTCTCAATCTATAAGACTATACAAGATCTGGCTCTATCCTTTGAAATTCATTCCATTGAATCCACATTTCTCTCAGGACTTAATTATGTCTGTGGCGTGCCTCGCAGGGAGTCTAATTAAAATCGGCTCTGGGAACAAGAAAATACCTCATTCTGCTCTTTCTCTACACGCAATGTGTACATCTCGCAGTCTTTCATTTTCGATAGTTTTTTTGTCGCACGTCTTTATCGGGCAATGCGATGTGCGATGCGTCAATAAAACATACGTACATACATCGTCTTCGACTTCATTTTTAATGAATGATCTGCATTCTTAATTTTCACAGGCCACAAAGAATTGAAATGCCTGTATTGAAGCATAATTATAAGGCTAGGCTGGTTATACTTATATCATTAGTCTAAAATCGACGTGTTTTAGAAGAGCACTATAGTCTCAAATTAGAGTAATTAATTGCATTCATTTCAATTCCCGCTTCATTGTTCTCATCTCAGACCAGGATTGTATCAAATTCAGCTCCTTAATTACTCGGAAGCTGAACTGAACAAACAATGAAAAACGAAACTCAGTATAGGCTAGTAGATGGTAAATTGCTTTCTTTTCACTTTTTTGTTTTCGCCAAATTAGAGCTTCGCAATTATTAATCATTGCTTTATGGTTTCGAAACAATGGGACAACTCTTTGAAAGTTTTTTCTGGGAGATTGAGATGTCGACAATTGAAGAAAGTTAACAGTTTAAACTTACAGATGCGCTTGACTTTTTACTTTTTACTCACTTTGAGCAATGGCAAAACTTGGATGCAATGCAATGCAAAAGTTGCGTCCGTTTTCATGCACATTTGCATCTATCATTTCGTGGATGCATTAAAGATCCACACTCAATCCTTGTTGAATTAAAAGAAAACGGCGACTTATGTTGTTGGATATTATAGAATGATGATAGTGCATTATATGATGCTTATTCGAAATATTAGGCGTGGCTTGGTTCTCAACAATATTTAGCGAATGCCAGAGTCTAGCACATTAAATAGCCAAAGGAGATCCACATGGGGAGTCGAGCAACCTATCAGAATCCCAACAACCAGATCAGTTCTCAGTCCAAAAACTAGTTGGTTGCAGATCGAGATCAAACATTTTTTTGTCGTGAGCCGCTTGCTATTAAAAAGCAGAGTAAAGTTGTTTCGCTGAAGATATTGCTTTACCTTGATGATAATGTTGAGGAGATGATGATGTTCTCATGCAGCAACTCTATTCCACTCCACTGAACAGTATCAAAACAATAAAAAAGTGCACGATTTTCCTTACATGAAGGGAATGACGATGCAAAAATGTTGATTATTACCATTATACCATGCATGTTACGCGGTTATAGGTAGTTGTTCTTCTGGTTTGGATTTACTAGTTCGTGATTTGCCGACAGAAGAAGGCTGGCCCAGTTTATAGACTGTCTAAAGAAAAGAGTTCGCATCATTTGTGCAATCGAGATCGGGAAGCGTCATGGCGTGTTGGCAAACCAGAGATGAGATGAAAGTCAATTCACATTACACAGTATAGCTTAGGGGCGGACTGAAATGATAATTCCTTCAACCTTTAAAAAAGTCATTACCCTTCATTGTTTAGTACTTCTGTATTGTTGCTCTCCGCTTTACATTCATATGGCTCCACATTAAACTATTCATAATTCATGAGAGGATAAAAAATTGTGATGGAGCGCAATAAAGATGAAGTGCGCTCACCGAAGAATGTTATTCCATTGTTCGACACTGTCAGCGTGTTCGTGATCGTACATGAAATCGACTTACAAAGAGCTTGCTAAATAGAGTGCTTCAAGCGATTTGCACTTCTACTTTGGAGAGTCTCCTTCCTTCATCCTGAGAACTGCATCACATTGGTCAATCAGACTTTATGGGTTCGGGAAAATGTCATGTTATCCTTTCAAATGCTCGGTTCAATGCAAATTACAATGCTTAAATGCTGACGTTGAGTCAAAGCTCTAACTGTTTATTTAGTTAGGTTTGAACTTACAAGAAGAAAGGCAAAACTTCATGGAATCGTGAGTACTGTCCTTAAATTCACCGAGACGTATGAGATTCCTGCACGCCATCATCGACATCAGGAAAAAAATATGCTCGTTATTGGAATCATGTTGCTTGTCCGTGCGTGGTTAAAAGCTTATTGCAGATGAGGGAACTCCCACAACGTCAATTCAAGGTGTGTTACCTATGTTCATCATCTTCTTCATCATTATCATCACACACATTGAACCTAAACCTATTGTTTGCCTTTTCATCATCATAATGTTAAATTGCAGATTTGTTTTTTACTTTATAGTCACGCATTCGGCTGCTGACAGTAAATCATTGGAAAAATCCCTGATATGTACGCATTTTAATTGCTGTCAATACTTGGTAAAGTAAGAAATTAGACATATCGTGTATCAGTGATGATTTTAAGGTGATTTAATGAATTGCTTATTTTGATGCTGTACCTACACACGAATCGATTATTTCACGAAACATGGGTGTACATTCTGCATACAACACATTGCTAATTGTAAGTACTAACACTAAGTTTATTTTTAATAAAACATAGCGTAATTTTGGTTTAAAAACAATAATTTCATGACTTGACTATTAGAAAATTAAATTGAATGAAAGGTTTCTCCATATCATAAAGCAAATAGTTGTCGAGCGCTTCTGCGGTTGACATCAATATTTAACGATTGTATGAAATGCCGGAAAAATAGGCATTTTAAATATTTCATACATATCCTAATGCTAATTATTATGGATTAATTATAATTCTGACAAATTAGGTAAAGCCAAATATTTACAAGGAAATCTTCTCGTTGACCCTGTGGAACTATTTCGCCTTCATTAAATTCTATTTTATGCTGAAAACCCACCTGCCAAATCCATGCAAATCATAATTGTAAATCAACTTGATCGGCTAGAATCTTCTTTATCTTTCATTTTCACACCCTCTACCCGACCCGTACTAGTCAGAGAACAATGCATCATATTTACAGCAGCTTTAGCCAACATAACCTCAAAAATCATAATGACTCTTGACTCATTTCTAATAATACATGCATGCTTTGTATGAAAGGCTATCATCTTGACATGGGGCAATTTGCTTTTCCATAATAAGTGTAATGTTAATTATTTTGGCTGAGATATTTGAGTGACAACTAGAACTAACTAGTTTATCCTTCACTGCAAAAAATACTGTTTTACAATGTTGATCGAAATGTCTAAACAAGCTTGATGCTACCACTTCCAAGAATTTATATCAGTTTAGACTGACAGCTCTTGATTGCTTGCTCCTCTTAATTCTTATGTGCCATCACATCACATCGTCGATGAAAATGATTGAGTGTGGCCAACACTAAATAACACGTCGTCTTTGGAGAACAGTTTTGATTTTTGGCATTTGCATTTTTAAAACTAGGTGCATATTTCTAAGAAGCCAATGCAATTTTTGTTGATTAGACCTTGAATATAATTTTTTAAAGTTCGGACATTTTCATAAAAAGTTTTGTTTTATTTAATAAGGTCACGATCTGTACACGGTATTAAATCATTTCTTCGAATACCTCCGCTTTCACACAGCTCATAATGCATAGGACAGGTTGACATGCAAAACTGGGCAATGTATGCATAAGCAATAACATATTATAACCGTTTCGAAATCTCATTGTTCTCATCTGCGCTTGATTAAATGATAAATAAGAGTGGATACGTGACTATATTTTTAAAAGTGGAATTAATTTTCAGTCTTTATCTTAAATTTTTATAAAGAAAGATAGATCGGTTGGTGAGCGTCCTCGCTTCAATAAGTGTTGTTAGAATGACTTGTAACAAAAATAACAGACCATTTTTCACCGAAAAAGATAGGAATCTGAAAAAGTGTCATTTGTATTTGTACCTCTCTCTCTTTGTTGCAAGGAATCAAGATGTCGAAACGGTTGACAGCTCCCTGTTGGGTGATAGGCATATATCACAAAAGTAAAGCATAAAATATTCAGGAATTTTTATGAAATCTATGCTTACCTACTGATCGTGAGTAGAACGGCGAGGACACCTATTTTTCACGTTCCAAGAAATGTCTTAATCTTCATTCTTAAAATATATAAAAGAACCTGACGACGATGAGAGCTATGTTCCTGACATGCAATTTGCATAGCATAGATATGATTTGATATTTATGTTAAGATTCTCAAATACTTAATCAAAAACTTAATATACCCTTTCTCGTAGATTTCCTTGCATACTAACTAAGTGTGTTAAAGTACAAATATAATACTGATCGGTGATAGAGGATCAGTATTCATTGCATTAGATTAATGTGACTAATTTGTATGTAGAAGCCATCATTGGCAATTTGATTCGTTACACCAGTTTTTGATTTCATCATCCCCTTAACAAAAAGATGAGATATGATTATCTATTTCAATCATAAAACACGGATTAATCATGAAGTCAAGATGAGCTCATTGCTTTTGGTCGTCGGTGACTGATGATGGTCTTATGGTTTCTCAAACATGAAAGCATTCACCTACCTTAGAATCACTTATTGATCCCCGAAGCGAGTAATCTTAATCTCATTCCATTATTTTAATCTATTAGAGATTTGTTCTAAGTCAGGTTTTCTAATCGGTCATATCTGTATGGTGTATTTTTTCTACCATCATCCAAGATTCCTTGATCATTTGCATAACCCATAAGCGATTTCGTTTCAGATCGTGCATCTCGTCCTCATCTTTTTCGGGATTTGGGAAGGTCTCCCTGAAAATTACGTACCTACGAAAGGAGTAGAAGTAGGATGTCTACTTCATTTTTATCTCTGACTTCTCTCAAGGAGGATGTATAAATATCAAGGTGTGTATATTTGGTGTTTGTGATATGAATTCGTAATTATTTCCTGTGCTTTATTATCATTCACTTTTCATCTGATCGTCGTGTATTTGCTTTAAGGAGAGCGCCTACTGAACCCAACCCCCGGCGTTTTTGCTTTGGCTCAGAATGCATACAAACATGACATGAAGTGAAGATGCTTTAAGCTGTACAAAAAAAACTTTTCAGTTATTCCTCTTGTAAAGTAAGTAGACATAATGCAAATTGTAAAGTTCTTTACGTCTATTTATTGCTGAAGAAGTCTAAACGGATCCAGAATCACAATCTCTAAAGAACATTCATATAAATCATATTAAGTAGTCATCTGAATATTCAAGGTAGATAAACCCTCAAGGAACTAATTGAAGGTTTCATAATTAGTATAACTGCATGTTTTTTTTGTAAAAATTGCTTGCTCATCCTCCGTTCTGCTCAATTAAATAGATGAAAACGCCAACATACCCTACAATTACATTTTCTTTTCTCTTTGCATTAAATAAAGACCGAATCGGTCCACTTCACCAATGCACGATCAAGTGAAACGTAAGAATTCCATTAATGTTCTAGTCTAGTGCTTTGACTTGACGGGATGATACCATGATCCTATAACATGCTTTATAAATTGTATGTTCAAAATCCATTTCAGAGGGTGACATCAGCAATAATTACGTAAACAAATTAAATACCCATTAGGTGAATCCTGTTCAACTGGAATTGTTGACTTGCTCAGGAGCTCTCCTTGTGGATTATCTATGTTGTGGGGAGATATGAACCAGATTGGAAAGCTAAGTAAGTTTTTGTTCGTGAAAGATGAAAACTCGACGTAAACACTACCACTATATCTTGGTTGTATCAGTCCATCATTATATCACACCATTTCCACTCTGTATTAGTTCTGTTTGCTTTTCATGCCTACTTTCTTTCATCGCTACATCTTCCTTATTACCATTACACAACTCTAAACAATACTGCAGAATGACAACTCAGGACAACCTACCTGTACCCGAATTTACTCGAGGTGAGGGAAATACCGGGCTGGCATAGAAGTCAGGATTATCATACATATCAGTACACCTTGGTTTTCTCAAAGTTGGTATTATTTTTTATTCAATTATTAACAATTAATAAATTAAATTGAGAAGTTGATTGAATAATCTATGCTCATGGT
The DNA here is from genome assembly GCA_027744415.1 of Seira ritae. Classification (NCBI taxonomy): domain Eukaryota; kingdom Metazoa; phylum Arthropoda; class Collembola; order Entomobryomorpha; family Entomobryidae; genus Seira; species Seira ritae. Next base: position 5,724 of record JAHZNI010001882.1, on the reverse strand, counting down.
GCTCATTACAATAATCAGATTGTTTAACTATTTTGCCTGCATTTAATTTTATCCTATTTAATTTACATATATCAACCAGCAATTATGCTAATCGATAGCTTGGTGAAAGCAATATTGGTAAATCATTGATGCATCCCAAACTTTTGGCAAGTCTTCGTCCCTTCTAGTCATAACTTGATCTTTCGGATCCAAAAAAATTGAAGAATGCAAAGCGGCGTGAACTGACAAATGCATCCCGCTAGGAAGGGAATGTGCAGCGCACACCTCCACATAATAATTCATACCTCCTTTCGCCTTACTGACGATCTACTTGTTTTAGCATAGCTATTAAGAATTCTTAAACTCATCTTTAATAACGTTTTTATGAATCAAATCAAACCTTGTTTGATCACAGCATACATCTCCCATGATGGCCGTCTAACAAGAAGTGTTATCCCGCTGACATCACACTCTCGCACAAAATAGTCAGTCAGCCACCTTCAAAACACATCATTTTTTAGGCTTGATCTGAGTTTTAAATATTAAAGTCTTAAAGCAAAGTAACAGACCAATCACAATAATTGCTGTTTTGAAAATTCTCTTTTATGACACGCACAGAGGATTTCAAGAAATCAAAGGAGAATGAATATGTGTATTGAATATAGAGTAGATGTATGTATAGCAGCTACAGTACAGATTAGCGAAGTAAGAGGACATTCGTGTATTATAATAATGTCGCACGCGTGTTTCTCGGCTCCAGGGGGTCACAAGGGGAAAAGAGCGTAGGACTTGTTTGTCCGATTCGAAGTTGAGAATTTTCTAAATTTTTGTTCTGATCTTTGAAGAATAGTCTATTCCTCAGAATTGATTCAAAATGCCGACCGTGCCCTTACACAAAAAATTTCCTCTGTCGGACACCCGTCGTTTGAAATCCATTTGACATTTTTCTCCTTTTTGCTTTTAGCATACGAATTAAAAGATAATTTTTTACAAACGAAAGCAAGTCATTTGAGTTGAAATGGAATGAATTTCTGAAACTTCTTCAAGGACTTCTTCAAGCATTACACGATTAAGAATTTTTATCAGGAAACTTCTGATTAGAAACCCAAATAAGTAGTCACTTGAGTTGAGCACAGCTCTTGTACAAAATGCTATTTAATTTTCCCAGTAGTACTTTTATTTGATTTTTATGATCTAGAAATGTTCGTAAAATTCTTCATGTGATATGATTTGTTCCTGTGATCATGTTGAGATTAATGCTTTATTACGCTCATCAAAGCTAATATTAGATTTTTCTTATAACCACAATAATGTGCGTATGCCTGTGATGAGATGAGTTGCTTGTACAAATCACATCAGTAAAGCATTTAAAATGTCGATTTGCGCCTAGCTGGATACCATCAAACTTATTTTTTGAAAGATTTTTATGAATTACTTTTTTATATTCTAGTTGTGCCTGAATTTGAGTGACACAGCGCATCAAGAGTGCCTGACATGTTACCAGATAGCTGACAACCTTTACTGCTAAAATGATAGACAATGCATGTTGTTCCCCTGAACTGCGAAGATTGAAGTGGTAGGGATAAATGAAAGCGCTTTCATTTTACTACCACGAAGGAATTTATTTATTTTAGTTTCACCAGCGGACATCGCATCACCTATGCATGTTCGTTCGTAGAGCAAAACGTACTTATTTTCATAATGATCAAAATGAGTTGCTCAAACAATGTGACCGCATAATAGCATCTTTAAGAGTTGATGAGCTACTTAATAAAGCAAATAAAACATTAGCTTCACATTTGGAAGATGTAATGCAATGCAATAAAAATACTCATCTTTTCAATCCAATGTGCCTTACTACAGCAGCGACAGTGCTCATCATCATCCCATCTCTAAAAACTTTTCTTATTCTTTTAGAGCACCCAAGCTGTGAGCTGTCATTTTTCTGAAGAATATTTTTGAAACATGCACGTATTTGTTCTCAAATGCGAATGACGTATCAGTACCAAACTGAGGGACTGAGGGAGGGAGAGAGCTAATGTTCTGTTCTCAGGTGTACAAAATAGTTTGACAAGGGAAAAAGTTATTCTTATGAGGAAAACCATCTCTCTCCGTAGGAAATGACAGTTGCAGTTTCAAAAAGTCATTTTAATATTATTGCGTAGTCGTGAAAAACGTGATATGCTTAAAGAAAACATTTTCTGTACAGTAGTAATTACATTTAAATGGTTATATCATTAAAGCATGATTTTATATCAAGAGCATATAAATAATTTTTTCCCACTTGTGGACGCAGAGAACGTGGTGTCCATTCTAAAAATCTGAGAGGATCGTGTAGATGCTCAGTCAGTGCTTATCGTGTTATGCCCACTTTAACATTCACCAAATCGATTGCATGCATCTACTTTAGAATAGGAATTAAGCTATTTTGAATATAGCGTAATCTAATCGTGTGATCTCATTATTGCTTTCTTGCTGCTTCAATTTGACATTTGCGATAAATGTTATTGTTTTGACTTGAAAATGAAATTGGTAAACTGGCTGGCTGCTGCTGCTACAGCAAGCGGGTGTGTTGCTCAACTCATATGATTCGTTTTGTCGTGAAATTAGAAATTAGCTGATGATCTCACCTAATCAGATTGATGAAATGATGATATCCCTTTATGCCTAATCGTTATGCCCTGAGTAATGACAAACAGGCGAAATGAATTGAGAAGTGGTTTTTGAGAACAAGATGAAGACGAAGAGTGATGGTGCCCCATGGCCCTTAATTTCAGTTGTAATTGGAAGATTACACAGAGACGTGATATTTACATGGCTCGCTGAATCCCATTACTGCGGCACGACTAAGAGTAGGTACCAGCAGCATCAGCACCTGAAGAAGTTACATATGTTATCCTCTTAGTAGTTGTTAACTAGAACAGGGTTGGGGAAAAACGGGCGTGACACAACAAGCCCGGTAGCTGAGTAAGTGGCAATAGCTGCTGCAATATCATTTCAACTTGATCCATTTGTTACAGCTTGAGAAAAAAAACTAATTTTTTATGCGGGGCTTTAAATTTTTCAACCAGTTTATCAAGTAGGAAAAGAAGCAGAGCGAGATGATATCATCTCTTTTTACTCCTTATAAAGTTTGAAGTTGAAGCGGACGGTGTTTCATGCAGAGTAATAATTTCTCTGAGTTAAGGAGAGCAGAGCAGTGGTAACTAATTCAAAGTGTCTTTGGACATATTTCATCTTGTCTGCCTTTGAGGCGCGAACTAGCATGAGAGCACGCAAACTAGTCCTAATATTATTCATGCGCAAACTACTAACTAAGCAGATTGAAAACGAGATGAGATGAGATCAGGATGATGCTGTAAGCTGGGTCTAAAGATTTCTGGAATAATTGTGGAGAAACGATGATAAATTACAATTTTCTAGAAATAATGTTGTAGTAATAGCAATATTCAATGGTAAAACTTATAGTAGGGACATGGTCTAAAGATTAAAGATAGAGCGAAAATGGAAGTTAGAATAATTAAGTTGTCCGACTGCTCACTTCGTCTTTTCTGCTATTAAAGTGCTAACTTTCTCCGGGAATTTGTTTCTCAGTGTTCACATTTAAGGCAATAATTTATGTATTGAACTTCTTATTTTGTCATTGTAATGCCAAACGCGAGTAGTCATTACTGGAAGTGAACATGTTTATCTAATACATATCCAAAAGCAGGAAGTAATGACGAATACCCCTAGCTTACACACAGATTTTGTGATTTGGCATTCGAAAAAGTTTTATTTTCGGGATCTTCCGAAACTCACTACCTACGAAAGTTAGATATTGGAACGAACGAAGCCATCGAAAGAATCTGATCACATGCCATTGCTTGAAATTTTTTTGACTCAACATTAGTTTGAATTACACCTCTAAAAAATCTTTTATTTCATCAAGAACACACAAGCAATTACATTTAATGTCAGTATTATAGTTGCCCTTCCCTTGATTAATTGCAGGACATGCAACTACTCACTTACCACAAACACATTTTTATGGGAGTTGAGTGTGAGCAAGCATTTTAAATAGGTACTTTAATATATCCATCATAATATAATAATCACAACAATGCAGAGCGTTTAAGGCAGAAAGTAATGGGGAACTTGAACAAAAAAATTATCACGTATTAAAAAATCATGTCTACTAGAGGAAGCCTGATACGAGTACTAGATATCAGCATCTTTTCTCTTGCTACACATGTTTCTTCAGATGTACTTATGTGGCAAGTTTTGACATTTTCTAAGCCATTTAGGGAACCATTTAGCTTACTTTATGGATACAACCTGTCAAGACAACTAGCAGAATCTTCACATGTAGCTCTGCTTCTTCCAAATAATAAGAACAAAAACAGTACAAGTTTAACAAGATGATGGACAATAAAATGCAAGTAAAAAAATTGTAATGATGTAGAAAGCATCTAGTTCATACCCACTTTCATGTATGTATGTAACTTTAACAAAACAAGCGAAACTTTCAAAAAATGCCACTTTGTTTTTTTTTCGTGTAGCATTTCAGTCTGGACTACACTACAGCTGCGGACTCGCATAGTTCATGAGTCCGAACCGGATCATGTTCTCCGTGATTTAGCATTTTGCGAGAAGAATCCGGATCTATTGAGGTGTTCAAATTAACCTGAGCATTTGACATTGGAGCAAAATGCGATGGATGACTCTTAAAACCTTAAGGAAAATGCTTTAGGGGTTCAGTGACGTTTTTCTATGCTGCTGTGTAGCACCATGGCAGAATAATTGAGTATCGTTTTTCTAGATCTGTTTACTAAATCTTAAATGAACATACTGAATTTTCAGCAATTTAAGAAGTACAATGTAAAGCAAGAAAATATTGAAAGATTTGGTCCAGCTATGGGCAAGAAAAGCAGTTTTTCTTATCAGTTTTTATTTACACGATTCTGCTAATGTCTTTCGTATTTTTCCGCGGATGGGCTGAAATAATGCAATATTTTTTCGTGGGCTATTTATTTATGTCCCCTCATATTTTATGGCAATAAAATTCACATTTGTGCCATTTCACTACACTTGCCGTATTATTTATCGCCATCCGCATCCACTGCTGGAAATATTTATGAGGACGACTTTTCTCTGGTGTTTGTAAGATGGAAAAACTTGCTTTTTTGCAGTACAGTTCATGCTTCACTTTTTTATGAAATCAGCTTGCTATTGCTTCGATGATATCCCCATATTTTTTCCGACCCGAGAACGAAATTAAATCAAATGGATCTGATTTACCATACGCGAGAGCCTATAACCTGAACCTTACCGTTACCTGCTTCTATAGGTTCTAGAAGTGATTGCTTTCTACCTAAAACTAGTAATTACTGAACAGAGGTTTGACTGCCATTTTGCTTTATGCATGAAAAAACCCCCCTTAAAATTAATTATTTTGCACCCAAAAGCGCTCAAGAATAATATAGAAGAGGAGTAATAGTATAGTTCCTGCTCAAGTTCATCCAAATCATATGTTCTTCTTGTGTTATGTAAATCACTATTCTTTTGTGGCTGGTAATACTCCTGAGAAGAAAAGGGCTATTTGCTTTGATGGGATGAGGGCACGGTTTGGAGGAGAAAAGCCGTTTCCCTCTTGATCCAAGCCGAAAAAGAACCCACGCTAGCAGTTTGATTACCTGTCTTTACCCAATTTGAAAAACTCAGGACATAAAAGTGGACCACCATCTGGTGTAAATCAATTTGCAT
>JAHZNI010001881.1:0-11098 GCA_027744415.1 Seira ritae | reverse complement strand
CAAAAATGTCAGAACAAGATTATTCTCTTGATTTTGTTTTATTCATAAATAACAAGCAGCAACAATTTACTGGCAATTTATTTCTGGTGATGTAGGCATTCTGTATAACTGTTTAACCACCAGCTGACTTAAATTTTAAAAGATTTGAGATCGCATAGCTCTAGCAGACACTGCTGAGTCTAGAGCCCAAAGGATTCAAGCATGCAATGCTTTATAAATATCAACAATTACGGCTTGTTCCTCGCAAGTTTCTTGGCATTCATGGTTTTCATTTTCATTGTTGGTCTCATCTCACCCAACCTCACCGTATACTTTTTATCTACCTGAGTATCATGTAATTTACGCATTGCATTGCATTTTACATGGCGTTGTTTTAAATCAGGCAGCACAATCCGTCCAAAAGACGATATATACGATGGTGTTCAAATAATGTCTGACTTCTGAGGCTTCTTTCTTCTCAGGCAAATATTTGAAACACACCATAAGTACGAGCGATTGTAATTGTCTCTGGTTGAACTCTTTTCTGAAGTTAATTACCTACTCACGTATTACAATGATTTCTGGCTTAAGCCTGTAAATCATGATTAACAATAATATGTTACCTATAAGAAAAGGAAACGGGGACACGAGCCATGCATTCGTTTCATTGAAAGAACTAGCAACCTTTTTTACAGTATCAATGAATCATTATCTTGTCCTGTTATGCTTTATTTTTATTTCATTGTAAGTATCAACCCATCCCACGCTAGCATATTTTCCATTCCATGCCAAACTTGGGATCCCAGGAATATAATTTTTATTTCCCGAGTTCTTCTGGCATCCGTCTTTTTCAGAGATCCATTTCATTTTCAAAGCTATTCACGGAACACACCAGTCACCACCAGACGTGAATGCAACGTACTTAAAATTCCGGTTTCAGATGCACATAATATTCATATTAATTGTTCATGTTCGAATCTAAACCTAATTAATTATTATGCATTGCGTACGTTAATTATGCATTTAGCATTTAAACAAAGAACAAGCATCATAGGTAGTTTTGTCTGATGAGGTTATGTGATGACTCATCGTAATCATGATGGACTATGAAAAGCTTAGTCCTTTTCCCAAAAACGTTACTTTGTCGATTTTTTACTTGAGACAGGAATGAGGGAGAGTAAATGGCACTGAAACATAGGCTGTGACCGTGACCTATCCTACAATGCTATATTAGAAATGAGGGGACTTTTACGTACACGTTGATGAGTACCACACTAAGGAGAGAGGTAATCCCCTGAGATTATGCATTATAGGATAGGAAATCCTTCCTTCTCGCTAGGCTAGTTTTTCGCTTAGCTGTTGCTTGCTTGCTTTTGCTTCTGGCGCAGGGGTCACGAAATCGACGAGTCAAAGTAGTGATGAAATCTAATAAGACGGAATGAAAAGAACATGATCATATAATTTAAATTTTCACTTTGTGTAAATCACTCACACTCACATTTTCACTTTCAAATTGTGTAAATCAAAGACATAACGTTAGATAAATGTAGCAACTATTAAATTGGTGATTAAACTTCAAATAAAATGCAATATTTATTAGTCTAATTATCATTTAAGCATACTTTATTGTAAGGAATGTACTATGGATTAATTCATGTCATGAGTTCGACAGTAAGAAATTGTTTTTTTGCAAACAATTGCAAAGGCTTTTGAAACAACATCCGAAGAAAACTTTCCGAAATTTTAACAAGCAAAAATCAAATACTAGCGAGCAATTCATGAACTTCTTAAAATCATCCTAATTACTTTTCATTTCTAGATATTCATATTACATACTAATATATATGTAAGTGACAAATTGACATAAAAAACAAATTACATTTAATAGGGGATTAAATATACGTTGAATTGCTAAAACGCTCTTAAAACTGCTAACGGTAAGATTTCAATTTAAAATCAATTTTTCTCAAATACCCATTTCTAATTTTACCCGCTCGATTGTCAGATGAATTGGCTTACAAATAAGCCGCCTTTTTTTGGTTTTGAAACATGTACTAAGTATTAAACGGGCGCGGCAAAAACGTACTATGATTTAAACGCGCCTTTGTACTATTGATAAGGGTTATAATGTTATGCTTTTATAATTTTCTAGGTTTTTTTTAATAAGAGGATAGTTGAATCCATCTAGAAATCATCCCTCCCTATCCGAATCCTTGACTGCTGACGACATCAAATGAATTAATGAGAATTTAAAAGATGATTGATGATGGACAGACAGACACCGCTTTTGTTCCTATTGTGTAGAGGAGATGTTTCTCCGATACTTTTTTGTACACATAAGTACGGCGCAGTGCGGTGGTCACACACACACTGTGTGCATTGTGCATATTGGCTAGAAAAATTGAGCCGCTAAAATTCACTTCGCTTGAAAAATTATAGCAATGTAGCAAACCTTGCCTTGTCTTTTCTGCCTTTGTCTAGTCCCTCTCTCCAGACATGCTGTAGTAAAGTATTGACTGTATTGCTATCCGTACCGCATTCCTATCCTATTCACATTCTATAAAGCGTCATTTAGCACCATTGTTCTAATACGAGGTTCGAAGCAGACATTGAGTGTCTGTAACATAAAGTACTTACAAAAAAGCGGTGAGTAGTGTGGTGTTTCTCATTCTCGTTCATTTGTAGAGCATCCAGAATTGAGTTGACATCGTTCGCGTTCGAAAGGAGGCTTTGATTGTCAGTCGGAAATAATCAAGTTTAAAAAAATTGAAGCTAGAAAACAGCGAAGATAATCTTTTGAGAAACGCTTGTTTAAGTCAATCACTTAAAGATGAGTGATAATCAGGTAAGAGTGATTTTTATCATTTTATCTAACTGGAAAAGAATAATTTAGTGAAGATTGATGCTCTATTAGTATGGTTGTGGGGCCGGTTCTGGTGTGTTAATTTTTAATGATGTAACTAATGTCTCTTTTTATAGGACAACAAAGATTCTAAGTCTTAAAATCTAAATGCTTTGCTGTTGTTAAAGATGGGATTTGTCGAACTCGAACAATAATATTATATAGCTATTATGTACTTTAACGGATTGTTTTGTTTCTTGTCGTTTTAGGGGGCGCCCGTCAGTTCTCTAAGGTTCCTTTTTGATGGGAGACGCATCAACGACGACGAAACCCCAAAACAGGTAAACAGTCATCGTCGTTCGTGATCTGCATGTATTTAGTTGTTTGTATTTACGTACTAATCATACTTATTTATTTATCGCAATTTTAGCTGGAGATGGAGAATGACGATGTCATTGAGGTATACCAAGAACAGACGGGTGGCTGTCGGTTTGAATAACAACGTAGAATAAGTTAAGGCTTGGATTAAGCGAGTTCGTGAAGTATAAATATGGTTTAGTGTTAATGCCTTTCTATATAGATTCTAATAATTTCCTTTTTTAAATCCAAGATTTTTCTTTACACTATAAATTTTTTCCGTAGTTTTTCACAGTTTTGTGAAATACTGTTTTTGATTCTAATACTATACAGTATACAGTATGTTCTTAAATCGTTTCCTCTCAATAGCTATATGGTAATGGTAATATTTTTTATTCAATAAAAGATAGGATGGCGAGGGTATTTACTCTATCTGTCTATGTTGGTTTTTGTGCATACATTCAATTTTCAAAGGAATAGTTTTTAAACGTTTTATCTTTGTGTGTAAAGATCATTTCTTAATAAAATGACGTACCATAACCGCCGTTTGTATGTTTTAGTTTACCTTCCTTTTTGTCACATTTGTTTATGGACCATGCAACGCCATAATAATTAAATACCAAAAGCCTAAGCAAACCCGTATTTATTATTTTGGGAGTTCGTACTTGTTAAATTAAGAACACTTCATTTGCATTACAAGTAGTATGTAAGCTACATATTTATTTTAATACATATAAAGCATGTAAATAACAATCACGGTTAGCCACAAGTATATACTATCACGTACCATATTAAATGGAATCATAAAGTTTTCATGAAGTACATATTTTGCATGGGCGGCATTTTGTTTCCCAAGAATCGACTCCCTGGTCAAGGTCACTAACTGGATGCATTTCGTAGATCAGATTAAGTGGATGTTGTAATTTACTGTTTCGCCTGAGGCGGCAATTTCTGGTGGCCAGGTAACAATAGGGGTTAAAGCTCGACTTTATTTCTACCCTCCTTCTCCTCTTGTGTAAGAATAATACTGGAATGTTTATTGATGTAATTCTGTAACCCGAACGGACAAGTGTTAGATTAACCACACGAATTTTTGAACTGTCTTATAATAATAATTGAACTAATAATCGAAATGCTTGAAATACCTTAAGATCTTTTGCTGTTCTGTCACCATCATACAGTAAGGGTTCATGCTTTTTAAATGCAGGAATGAAGAAGATAGTTGGATATCCCCTAATTTCGAATCCTGGGGGAAGATCATTTGCTGTTCCGTCCATTTTTGTGAAAATTAACTTCTCGGATGACATAGATTTGGCAAGTTTGTTGTAAATCTTGTTGAATTCTTTACAATGGCCGCACCTAAGAAATCGACCAAGTGATTATTGTAACATAAAAGCTTGAAATCGAGATCCTTATGATTTATTAGGTATTCTTATAATTTCATGCATATTCATACCAGGGAGCATACACGTAGAACACAACATCTCTAGAAACTTTAGTTTGATACACCTCCGTTTCGAAGTTATCAGCGACGAGAATTTGTACCGGACCATCTTGCTTTTTAGGAATTGGCATTGATTTCCACACTGGCTTAAGTTGACCTTAAATGAAATATACACGGCTCGAGTATATAATTATGTAATAATAGATTTACTGATTGAATCAGATTGAAACTGATACGACATAAAGTTTACTAACCATCGCGTGCTTTGTGGACGAAAGTTCTGAGATCGCTCCCGTCAAAATCATCTACAGGTTCCATAGTGTATTTCAGTCTTCCCTCGCCATACCAAACAACATTTACGTCAACGCCGGAGTCGTCTAATTTAGCCGCTTTTAACTCTTGCTCGAAGTCATCCTCGTTAGCTACAGCAAACCTAATGATAAGGTTGGCACGGATTTGATATGCAATAGTTTTTTAAAGAATCCTTAGTTCGAGTTATGGTAAAGTCATAAGTTCTAGCAATATATAGGCAGGCGTTCCAGGATTCTTACGTTATTTCTGGAAATTCTTTTGCGACCTCCACTACCTTCGCCCTGGTAATCTCACTGTTCTTCTGATATTGATGATCGAAGTTGGCATCATAATAAACCACCACCAAAGGTCGGGTTGAGTAGAAGAAAATTTGATTCTGTTTAGTCCTTTGTCCAACTAAAGGTCGATAGTTTCCTCTAATGAACTCTGCGATGTCATCTGCAGTTACTTCATCAGCCTGCACGTATTTAAGCCGAAATTTCAATAGAATAAAATTTGAAAACAAAAATAAATATGAAGTAATGCGTTATTTACACTTTTGAGGATTGCGTGGTCATCTTCGTGTTTGGATAAAAACACCGGGGCTTTTCGAACTATTATCCTTTCATCACCATAAGTAATTTTCAGCAATTTGGCCAGTTCTTCACTGAAGGTATGAATGAATGTGATTGGTTCTCCACGTAAGTAATTGGCAACTGCGAAGTATTCATCGTAAAATTTCGATTTTGATTTGAAGACTCCAATCACAGTTGGGTTGTATCGGTCAATCCTGTTATTCAATTCCTGAGCTGTTTTGCACTCTTTCGTTGGACTCTTCTGTTGATCCTTCATGTAAGAAATAATGCCTGCAGCGTCTCTGCTTCCCTTGTACTCGAAAGCCCTCCCGTATCGGAATACAAAAAGCTGGGGCCAACCCTTAACCTTGAATTCATCAGCGATATCTTTGCTCTGTGTGCCTTCTATTTGAACAAGAGGAATTCCGTATTCTTTCAGCTTATTGGCGGCGTTGTTGTACTCTGGTTTAATCTAAAAACCATATAATCCATTGAATTCGTGGATTTATTTTTTAACTTTGCATAACTCGATTTGTAATTTACCTGTTGACAATGTTTACAATAGGTTGCGTAAAATAAGACTAGCGCTAATGGTTTTTTGGCTAAGTACTCGGTAAAATTTTCTGAGTGCAATTCTATAACATGCGATGGCGGCGGCTTCCAGTTAGGATCAGTACGGGCTCTCATGTATGAAACTAATCCTGAAAAAATTATTGCTTTAGTGAGAAATTTTCTTTTCGAAATATCTCAAAAAGGTTGTCATTGCTTGAAATGAACTCCATTTATTAATACTGAAATATTTACCGTCTGCCGTTCGCTCCCCCTGATACTCCTCCACTTTTTCACCCTTCTGAAAAAGAATCAAAGTCGGAAATCCTTGAATCATATATTCTTGCGCCAAAGCAGACTCCTTCGTCGCGTCAACTTTAGCTAAAGTTAAGTTGTCAGCCTTTAGCTGTTTCGCAGCCTCAGCATACTCTGGAGTGAGGGCCTTGCAGTGACCGCACCTGGAATTAAAGAATATCTTCCATACAAGAGAAAACTTAATTTAATAATCCTTCATAATAAATCCGCTGAGACTTTCTCTTACCAAGGGGCATAAAATTCCACGAGAATATATTCACGCTTATAAACAGCGTGCTTGAAATTTTGGGTAGTAAGAACCAACACGTCATCCTCCTCCACATAATTATATTCCCCTTCAATGTCTACGACTTCTACATCTGAAATTAATGAGGTACATTACAAATAAGGACAAATCATAAAAATGACGCAAGAATATACTTAACTACAAAGAGAATACAAATATTATATTCATTTACCCCCATCATTGACTACGTAGTTTTCAGGTAAGCCTTTGACCTTGACATTCTCTTCCGCTTCGCCGGCTAAAATTGTCACTGATATAGCCAACGTCAGAAATCCTACAGCAGACGCATATTTTCTCAAGATCATGATTAAAAGGTTTTGTATTTCCTAAATTACTTTGTATTCAAGTAAGTCACGGTTATTTTTCCGAAATGTGATTGAAGACACGCTGATAAAGAACTTGCACAACACACTAGATTTAGAAGTTATATTTTCTGCAAACGTGGCAAAACGTTCCAAGAACTCGGTTCCATGAAAAGTCATAAAATCATATATTGTATACTTTGTAATCATTTAAACTAAAGTTGAATTTTCATTTCAATTTGGCGATACATGTGTGCTTGACAATTTTTGACAGAAAGGGTTGGCTGTTGTTGCATTCTACCATTGGATCATACATTGCATGTACACCTGACGTGTCCTCATTGGTTTGGTTTGTTGCTGATTTTTCATGAACATCAAAGAAGTCACAGGTGGAGGTGGGTTGTTGTATAGTTGAAGATGCCCAGAAGAAGATGCCTACTACTGACTTTGGACAGTCTCTTCTAGCCAGCAAAGAATAATGAAATCTTTTGATATCATGATTTTTGGTCTATCTCTTCTCATCTGAAGCTAGATCCGATCATCGTTTTACATGCCTACATGGCTTTAAAATAGATACATTTGGCATTTAAACTTTTCCTTTTCCTGGCATAATGCATACTGCATACCACTATGTACTATGAATACTTTTATTTGCATTTGTCCGCAAGGCATTTTATATACAACAAAAGTTCAGAAACTCAACAAAGCTTTACCTAATGTGAATGCCATCATCATTTTTGTACTGCATCATACCACATGAACTGAAAGCTACCTACAACCTACCTGAATTGAATTCACGACCTCAGCCAGTCATTCGGTAATATAAACCAGCTGTGCCATCATTTACTTATGCATGGCATTACTTAGGTTCATGAATTATCAAGTCCAAGTTGATATGCATCATCTTTGTCCTCTCCTGCTGGTATGACTTCTGCAAAGGGTTTCTCGGTTCCTCATTCTCACTCAGGAAAGTACAGAAAAGAGCAGATAGATTGCGGTGAAAATGAGTCAACAGACCCTTTGCCATTCTTTCCACAACTATGCAATATTGATAAAAACTGAGAATACCTCATCATCGTCATCATCAATTGTGAGTCATCACATCACTAATCCCATTAGTTTCAGCCAGGTTACGATCGACGAGCTAGGGTTTTTGCTTAGTTATCTTTCGATTTTAAAGAGTTTCGGAAAAGTAATAATTATTTAGGGGCAACGTGCATCATTTACAGTATACCTGAAATCCACGTAAGAAGAAAAGAAACATTGTGTTTCGAATAATGTTTTAGGGAATATTGATGATTGATCATTAATGTGAAATTTCAGATTCGCTAATTGGTGATGGTTGCAGAATCACCAATCAGGTCGGGTCGATCCTTGATGACCTAGAAAACTGCATGTGATTTAGCTTCGATTTTGCAAAAACCCAGATATACAAATTCTGCTACTTATTGATTGATTTATTTATTTAATACTTAATTCATATTTCTAGATTATTGAATTTTTTCTTTTTTCTATTTGGAAGACAACATATTATTACTATTCAAATACAAAAAACAACATTTTAGTTGCAAAACCAGGCCTTAAATTTTTAGAATTCAGTGATATTTTTGTCCAAATTATGCCGGGTTTTCAAAATTGTAAAATAATTTACTCCTTCACCACCAAAAAAATTGAAGAAATTACTAATATTGTCTTGTTTTCTACATTCGACTGTTCCAATTTTTTAGATTTATATAACCTTCCGAGGTATTTAAGCCGCATAGATGTTCAATGCGGGAGTCGCAAATCGCAAAATTCTTTACTGTTCATGCAGTATGCAAGTTCTCCGCAAATAAAATTTTTTGGCATTATTCATTAATATAACTGGGTAAACTAAATGTTACAAGAGAAAAGTCAACTTTTGACATTTGCAACATACAAAGTTAGCAATAAAAGTAAATTTTTACACCACCATGCCGCACCAACCAGGCAGAAAATGCCAACTTACCCGTCATAAGTCTCTGCTCTTTTTTAGTAGCTGAAGCTGAAGTACAAGCCTGAAGTTATTGCATGACATAAGCTCACCTTGTAATTAGGGAACCTTAACACTTCGAGTTGGGGATAAAATGATAAAACGCTGAAATATTTGTTATGTTGTTTTTTGCATAATCTAGCATCCTCTTCATTATCTCTCTCAAAACGACCCCTTGTGGATTCTTTCCTGTTCTCAATGCGGTGATAACTTCGCTATGCAAATCTTGTTATGTCATAGCTCTTGAGAGCTCAGTGCAATATGATTCTTGTCTCTCAACTACCGGTTAAAACGTTCTCGTATCTTTATCCGCTTAATTCCTATAAAAAATTTTCTTTTTCGTGACAAGTATTATCGAGAAAATTACAATATTGTAGCTAAAACCTTGTGATGCATTCTTCTTGTTTGACTTAAAAAGCTTAATCCTTTTCCATTTTTGAAGAGTGAGGTAACGAGCGAAATCAAAATCCCGAAGTTTTACACATCATTTAACTCTTTTTATGTAATACTATAATAGGGCAATCATGGAATCCTAAAGAATTAGAGAATTATTGGAATTTTATTGGATAAACTTGGCTCCTTTTGCGTTTCATCAAAATATTTTTATGCATCTTACACATTCGATAATCAGTGAATGCATCGTAACCATTTACTATTACCATCAATATCTTTCATTTCGCCCAATTTGATTACGAGTTAGGTGTCACGTCAGAATGAATGAAGCATGAAATGGTTTTAGCTTTAAGTGGACGACATGGATTTTATCGATTTTCGTTTGCCAATTCATTTTTCCATATATTATCTCAGATACATATGAGTACATAGCAAAAAATTACAACCCATGTTTCCTCATAGGATACATAATATGATGGTGAATCTGGATGGGAACTGGTATTGGATTAGAGTTTTTCTGCCCGTGTAAATACATATTTATTACTCTTTGCAAAGGGTTTTATTTGAGTGCATTAAGCTGATATGCCAAAGCGGTAATCAATCCATGTAGAACAGTAGGTTTAAGTTCATGTATAAATCGTTTCATGACACTATCAATCTGGTGCGAAATGATAAAGTACTAGGTGTGTGAATGGGTGGTGAAGAATTAAACAGTTTTCAATCAACAAAGTACTTGCATTAGGAAATATTTTTTTCGAATCAATCTTTGCTGATATTGAAGTATCTAATTACCCCATTTTTGCTTTGAATTTCAGATCAATGAAGGACCAAGCTGACCTTCATAGTTAAACCTAAAACTACTTATTGCATTCGTTACTTTTATTTTAAAATTATGCGCACGTATTTTGAAAATGTTTTGCAAATTCTGTAATCCTGATTACGAATGAAATTAAAGAATTGTTATTTGTTTGCTGGATTGAATCTGCATCTTTTTTATTCAAATGTATCGGCGATTGCATCTCACCCCTTAACGTTGCCCCCCATCTAAGTCTTTAACTTGATGCAACATCGAGATTGCTAGTTTATCTTTGACTCACTTGTACTTCGTTAGTTCGTTCGTTTAGATGATTTAACATAACAGGAAGAGGAAAAATGAGCTTTTGTTTAGGAATACGCATGGCACTTCAACTAAGGATATTTTTAAAACTCTTTTAATGCAACTATTGTGTTTCATAATGCATATTATTATGTTCCTCTCTCTTTGCTCTCGGCTCTCAGTCAGTCTAGTCTGTCGCTGGGAGTTTACATTGTTTACTACCTATGCAATTATGATGATAAAACATAATATTGTAGCTTCTCCCATCGTTTGCCATCGTCAACCATACAAGGAAAACGAGGGAATGATAATGCAATAACTATATAAACTATGAAACTTCTTTTTGTTTGCATGAATTCCAACACGAAAATAAAAAGTAAAGTTTTGAGAGAACGACAAAAACTACACAATTACACACTTCTGAAGAAAACGACTCCTTGGTCGGAGAGTATAGAACCAGGACATTACCCAACTCCCAAGAAAACTTTTTTCACATCGGAATATTTACCTCTGAATAAAGCAAGCAAGGGAATAAACTTGTAAAAGAAGTTGGAGTAGCAAGTCGAGTTGAGTTTAAAGAAAAATATAAAATACAATTGCAAACTCAAAGTGAAACAGGACAGGAAAATAAATAATATGCAAGGTAAAACGATAAGAG
>JAHZNI010001880.1:0-29469 GCA_027744415.1 Seira ritae | reverse complement strand
AAATGACCTGAAATTCAATAGGCTTCTTCCTTGAGGTAAGGAGTACCGATGTACCAAATTTCAGCCCGATCGGACATAATGGCACAGAGTTAGAGCACAGACGGACAGACAGACAGACACACGTGAAAACGTTGCTGCACTTCGTTTGCAACATAACTAGTATACAATCTAATATATTATGTTACATCTATTCGTCTATTTATATTCAGTTGACAACGCATTAATTTAAATCGGCAGCAGGGACTACTATTCGAGGCATAATGTGAAATCTTTAGAATGTGAAATTTTTAGCATGTTTAAAAAAGTCTCATGCCGAGTGTCTTCTTTCTTAATGTTTTCTTCATAATGTTAAAGAATATGAATAACACGATTAAATATTTTATATCTATTGAGCTCAAAATAGTTTTTAATGACTGAATGAATGACTCCACCTACTTGTTAAGTTCGTGATTTCGTTTTTTTGCAAGCATAAACTAAACGCAACAAAGAAAAGGCATACGCAATATATACTGAGGTCGTTGGTCGTTTCACCTCGAGAAAATGAACACATTTTCAAGGGAAATATTTACATTCGTCGTCAAATTCGTTTCGTAACGTAAGTGTAATTGATATGGTGTAAGGTATATTATATGAGAATTGCTTTCACAAGAAAAAAGAAGAAAGGAAAAAAGAATGAAATGAAAAAAAATTTTGTAAACTAGATGCGATTAGAGAGAAAGGAAAGAGGAAAAATTACGCGTGCACACGACACGACTAAAAACTTACCCACATAGCCAGGCGTACCACAGGCAGTGGCCATGATTCCTGAATCTTCCATCTTTGAAAGACCAAAATCGCTTATCATGATCTTGCTATCCTCATCCGAGCAGTAGTACAGAAGATTTTCAGGCTGGAAATAATAAAATGAGGTCGATTGTAAAATGGAGAAAAGTAAGTCAAAGGGAGACGGCACGACTACCATGTCTCAAATCTCTTTTTCTAAGTAATGGAATAGCACGACTTCCAAGCCACTACTATGTTATTAAATCCGTTGATTTTTTTGCCTATTTTTTGGAAATGCCATTTGGAATTGGACTCCACTACTCCATTCCATACAACTCTCTATTAGCTAAAGCATTTGAAATGTCGAGTCAAGAAGGAGGATGACTATTCTGTGCGACGAGGTGGTGGTCATAGACATGCCTCCATCTCTTTTACATACTAAACATCGCCCTAAAATACATCTATAGTCCTCTTTACAGTTCATCACGATTTTTCACGAGCACCAGTACCACTTACTGGCGATACGGCGATGGAGGAGCATGGAATCTGCGTCTTTTCTTTTCAAAACCGGAATGCCTGAAAAACTTGCAACCTTCATTTTTCCTCGAAGTATTTTCCCAGATTGAGCGAACATTCTAGCTATTTGCGGATGAATCGTGAATGGATCCACCAAAAGCCGGAAAAACACAAAAGTTTGTCGAATGAATAAAGAACATCCAATTCATAATGTAGATCTGCCTTTCCAAGGAATAAAATGGATACATAAATAGGTACACTGGTGTGTTACATATGCATGAACCGGAAGTGAGCGGTTCCATCCACGGCTACTGACTATCTATCTATATCAACGTTTATGCAGTAAGATATCCATTTCCACTCCTCATGACTCTCGAAAGAGGCCGTATTTACAGGCATGAACGAGACAAAAATCAATAGCGTGCAGATACCTATTCTGTCGAATGAAATGAAATTAAAGAGCTAGATCGTCTGTGGGCGAAGGGGAGGGCTCCATCTCTTCAATTCTTTCATGACAACATCCTTTTTGCTCGATTATGCAACCACGCATTAGTATGCTACTACTCTCCTATGAAAATTTAATGAATTCCCTGGAATCTCCAAGATGAGATTACTAGAGTAGATAGGTATTCACTCATCCGGGCTTAAACTTTGACTTCTTCAACGATAAAAGCTATTGTCGTAATAGAGCAATATATCACCTGTCATTCAAAAAGTGGAACAGATAAAACTTTGAAAAAGGGATTTCTAAAAAAACTTAAATATATTATTGCTATTTCAATATGTTTGGTCTTGGTTTGACCCAATGTTGGCTTCACAATTACGTGAATGTCGTCATGATGGTAATCCGCTTCCCCCTCATTTCTAAACTTATTATGTTCCATGACTTGGTTCCTAGCATAAGAGATTTTATTTTAAAAGTTCTTTTGGAAACAACGTCTTCCAATTCCCGAGTGGCTTATTCATTTTTTGACGAAAATCATAAATCACTTAAAGAAGAACGTAAGCGAGGGAAACCTGCTCACAAAAATATGTACAGCACAATTAATGTCTCCTCTTACTTTCTCTTGTAAAATATTCCCAGCCGAAAAAATTCTCCGGGTAAAATGACAAAAAATTATTTCCTCGAAAAGCAACAAACATAGGAACATAGACAGCAAAGTGGCTTGGATTTAAATTTTATTCCGCCATTCCCTTCAAATATACAATATTGAAATTAAGCTAGGTAATACTACTCAAATTAGAAGGAAGTAGAAATATGTCCCTGAATGAAAGGCAAAGAAGTCTTCTTAGAATTGTTCATTTAATAGCCAGCTCTGGGAATGTCGTAATGATATTGTATCAACTTCATCAGCTTATGAAATTCCTTACACATGCAAGACAGATCGATGCTAAGCGATCGAGAAAAAAGGGAGTACTTGCACGCCGCATTAGTTCGCTACACCTTGCTAATTCCTAATGAGCGAAATGAAGGAGCAACGAACCTGTCATGCTCTCAAATGTCAAGACGAATTTGTATGCAATTCCGTAAGCAAAAATTCTAGAAATGCACCATAAAAAGGCCCGTGATTTTTCGAGGAAAACGAAATCATATCTGGACTTAAAGTAGGTATGTCTGCATTTTAATGAATCGATGATATTATATGCCCAATGAATTATGTTTGGCTATTGTAGTAGCAATAAAGCTTTAAGTTCTAAAGTAAGTAGCAAAGCGATTAAATTTGCAGACACGAATAAAGATTTTACACAAGGAACGTTTTAGTAACAGCAGCGTTCTAAACTCTTTTTCTGTTTTTGAGGTATTCACTTTTTAACATTTAAAGCTCTTATCTTCAGGCCCTATTGCAGAAGCTTGGTTAATAAGGACTTAAGATAGTTCAGAAGAGTGTAAGGAACGATTAGAAAAAATTGCATCAAAATATCCTATTCCATTCTCGAGATATGGAAGTGCAGAAGAAAAAGATCATTTTTTTCTTCTCCCGAGACCAATCGATTTCTGTTACATGCAACAAAATGTAAAATACCGAGGGTCAAACTTTCACAGTTTAGCCTCTAGGAGATGAAGAAGGAGTGAAAGTCTGGCCCTTGATATTAAACAATTTGTTGTATCAGAACTCGATGGGTCTTCATTAATAGACCTCCATAAAATATTTACAAACATAGAATGACCTCTGAATCCCATATTTTACTAGTATGAATGCTAAATTGATATAACAAACAGTTCATAACTGCTTTTTACCTCTTCCGTTCACAAATTTTGAAAAAACGATTTTTACGACTATCTGAAAGCTGAAAATATTACGTTAATCCCCTTTAAGCGCCGATAATTCCCTTTAAAAATGAACTCGCCACCATACATACCATGCATAAAAATATATCCTGGGTACTTTCAAAAAGTCATTTGCCACGGTTCGGACAACTTAGCTGGTCATAGCTTTGAGTTGAGAAAAGAGAAAAACGCTACTTTCGAAATTGTACCGCTCCGTCGGTCTGGTAATCTTCACTAGTAAAAAATTCGAAAGTTTTGACATTTTACATGACCTGATTGTCGTTTCAGCTCATCTTTTCAACAACAAAAAAATTTCCTCGTGTATTTTAAAGGGGGAAGAGGTTGCACTTCTTGACCTCTAGCGGCCGAATGGTTTGACTGACCTTTCTAAAAATGTATACAGCAAATTTCGAAAGGATGAATTTCTTCGTGTTCCGAAAGGATTTTTGAAAAACTTTCGAGGACGGAATTAAAAGGATTTAAAAAAAGACGGAAGATGGACCGAACGTAAAAGGAGACAGGAGGAAAACAGAAAGTAGCTTTGCTACTTAGGTAATAAGCTATAGTTCCTTCAATCCATCCAATATAATTAAAATTGTATAAACCTGAATGCGTACCCTTATTACTTCAAGTAAATCAAAATTGAATTGATTCGGTAGGTATTCCATGCTATTCAAATGAAATGCACATGTTTGGTCATGCATTTGAAATGAGCACATGGCCAAATCTTGTGAAGTCTATTGTGTGAAAGCATAAATAGGACCTCGTATCTGCGTACTACATTATTATTCCGCTCCAAATTTTAAGATGCTTTCAATTTCCTTGTTGAACATGGCTCGGCTCCTCGTACCACCAGTTCAAACCACTCCAAACTTCATCAAAAAATAGAGTGAAAGAAAAACAAATCTGCGGATTTCTTCAATTTCTAACCATGAGTTGGAGTAGCTATGCACATCGTGCATGGTAAGTGTGAGGAGTATGAACCCTCCTCCGCATTTGTTTTGGATCAGCAGCACTCAAGGAAACTCATTCCCACGCTACTTACACTACGAAGGAAAAAATTGAAAAGGGCGAGAGGACAAGTGCTTTTCAACAAGGAGTAGAAAGCGGTATTTATTCAATGCACAAAATAATATGTATTCCGGAAAGCGGAAGAGACAAGTAGTGAAAGTAATTGAAATGAAATGAACGTTGTTCGTTTCTTCAATTCACGGAAAATTCGAAGTTACTTAAAAAGGATGTCAGGATTTGCCGCAGCTTCACGGAGACGCTATTTATCTTTAACAGGAAAACAACAAATTGGATTGGGTGATACATTTGTTCAGCGAAATTATTTATTGTATAATAATATGTAGTTGTAAAAATAGTAAGGACGGTGAAGAGTTACTTGTTTTCTTTTTTCCCTCTTTCCCACTTTCTTCTTGATCTAATTTATTTGTTTTGTCATTAAAAGGATCTCATTGTAGACTGGGCTAGTACAGTATTGATTCTTGACTTCAAGTCAAAAATTCAAGTAGCCATCTTGACCATGTAACCTACGTGTCGTTCAATTACTTACCCCACATTTTAAAAGGGAGCAAAATCTACGATGTGTTTAGCAAAATAAAACGAAAAAGTAATTCTTCATGTATTCTTCTGTGTCAATGCTCGCCGAATTGTGGGGAAAATGTCACGTCATATGAACCAAGAAAATATTAGAAGCCACGTCATTCAGGGCAACTCAAGTAACGTTGATTGGAACCTAAGTTTTTTTAATACTACTACATACATACACTATCCCAAACATATTCGCCTAAGAATAAAGAATTAAGTAGTTTGTCATTCAATATCCTAACTATCAAATTTTACATAATAAAATTTAATAGAGAATATCGTTACTTTTAAACACTGTGTGACGCAGGCAGTTCGTCAGGAAAATTTCAATAAAATGTCTCCTTCCAGTACTCCCATTTTAAATAAAGTTTTATTTTTGGACCCAATTATGCATCAAAAGCTTCACGGAATTTCGTTAAAGCGTAAAAAAGCTAGTAGTTCTGACAAATACGAAAGCAATGCAGTACAAAAATTATCAAGCTTTTATGTTTTTTGGGTTACCCTCAGCAAGAATCTATCTACAACACTCGACGAAGAGACGAAAGAAGTCCTATTCAATGGAAAATAATTTATAGGAGAAGTGAACCATATGAAAATTCATCCGAAGCGGAAATGTTCTGCTCATGAGTAGGTACGACTGGCTCACACTTTCTTTTCAGGGAAAATTCGAGGATGAATCTAACCGGAATGGAAATGATGATCGTCATCATCGATACTATTCCGTTCCCGTTGTTTCATTCTATTTTGAAAAGAGTTCTTTGGGTTTTTTGATGTAGGTATTCCTGGTGGTGGCATCATCGTCTTCGTTATGCTGCAGCATTCCGCCACAATCAATCCAGTATCATATGCATTGATATTTATTTTCCTATCTAAGCTATAATTGGTTGGTTCGGAAGTCATGTTTTCGTCTATGCGGATGAGTATAGGAAACTATGTACACAGTTCGATTTTTCCTGGGAATTTACGCATCAAAGGAAAATGAATAATTCTTTGAGGAAAATATGTATACTTACAGTTCCATCACAAGGTACACTCTAGTTTTGTCTTCATATACTTCCAGCAGTTGCACAATGTTTGGATGCTGCAACCTAGAAAAAAAAGGAAAAAGTCAAATTATAAAAATGATATTTTTTGACACAAAAAAACTTTCACATTTCACAAAGTTGCACCATTTTTAGTTTGTCAATCTTGTCCTGCGATGCGACAGGATGCCAAAAGTCTTTCACAAAGTTATGCGCTTACCACCTTTCCCACTTTACTTGCATCACGAAGTTATTCAGTCAAGCCGTAAATAATTAGCGTGCTCAAAACGCGTGCATCTTTTGCTACTATATGACACTGTCTACTTTATACATGCCTCCTTCTTCTTGTTTTAAGCGCAGCTTGCAAAGGAAAATACCCTGCTTATCTGATACACGGTCATTTTCACTTATTTAAAGACATACTACTTTCATGCTTCTGGATTTATGCATGGTACGTAATTTTTCCCACATTGCTGAACCCCACGCTGTATCTAATTTTAAATGATGATGACAATTATGTGAAAAAATGCACCAGTGTCTTTTTTTGGGGACACAAACAAATACTCTGTAACTTTCTCCAAACAAAACTTTCTTCCAGTCAGGAGCCAGGAAAAGCAAGATTGATGCAAATTTTTCTCAGCCTCCCTCATTCTGTCAGTTTTAGTCTTTTGCTTGGAATTATTTTTACACCCGTCGTCGACGTCACGCGCTAAGACGAGAAACACACAAAATATTTAGCTCTTATCTGACCTGACCTAACGTTTATGCATTTTCCTCTTCACCCATTTCTAAACAAAATCTCCTTTTCATTCTTAAGGTCTTTTTGCATTTAAACAAAAGCAAAAAGGAAATATGAGGATGAGACTATGTATCGTATTGGTCTGACTGTCTGACTGAAGAAAACTTTCCATTAGATATTTCTAACTGGCGAGAAGAGGAAAGTGTCAGGCGAGTTTAGTGAGATGAAAGGAAGTATACCAATAGGCAGTGGGTGACTATCAAAACATAACCGTAGTAGTAGTAGCAGTAAGCATGACGCTTCATGCAATTTGCCATTCATGCCAAGCAGAGAAAATATTTCGACTTTTTTCCACTGTAAATAGATAATGTTTGGTGGAGGAGCAGAAGATGTGCAAGGAGTAAAGACTGTCTGTCTGTCTGTCTCTCTTCCTTGTGACCGGAATTCATCGTCATGAAATAAAGCTCATGCGAAAATTGTTAACACCACCGCATCACCGAGACCAAAAAAATAAGATACGATAGAAGACTTTCGGAAGCAAGAGGAAAGCTGGTCCTTCTCCCTTTCCTCCTTAAATTATTCGAGTGTAAAAGCTTACCCAAACAAAGAGAGTCACAGATGCAGCATGGCAAAGGAAACCACGTATGTATAAGTGGGAAACCTCCAGCACCAAACATGTTCATAGATTTTTTCTTCAACTATGCATGAATCATAAACGCTTTTGCATATGGTAGGATATTATTATGGTACTTCTCATTCTCATCCTCAAGGTTGGAAAGTTGCTAAAAATGGTGCGGTCTACAGGAAAGCAAGAAAAGACGGCGCATTTTGGTCCTTTTTTTCACTGGAACCGAAAAGAATTTAGTTTTGCTTACGCCATTTTACCGGAATAAAATTGTCAGACGGGATGATGGTCCCTTATATATCCTCATCGGAATTACATTGAATGCGAAAGTACCATTAGGTACTTCTAGTTGGTCTTTTTATCTGGTGGAAAGCAGTAAGCAATGGTGACAAGATGAAGCCATGAATAAGATTTGACGAGGATGGAAGGAGAAACGAAAGAGAGAAACGAGTTTTACTTTGGTGCTGCTGAGGATTCACATTTAGATAAGTTTTTTCCCGATGTTCTCCCTTCAACTGCAAAAGAATGTTGGATTTTTTGGGTCTCTTAAAAATGATACAAGGCGATCCCTTTTGCTTTCTACTACGCAATACCAACTATAGTAACGCGTCCAAAGCCTTCAAGCATTTCAGACATGTGGACACGGAGGAACGGAACGAGTGCCAAGGGATGTAGCACAATTTCCTTCGGAGAAGGTGGATGGATGAAGAATGGAGGGATATAAAATCTCATAAATAATTTATATTATTCACGGCGTTGACGAACAAGCACGCGTTTTGCATGATAATATTATTCTTGAAAAATGAAGAATGGGATGTTACAAAACGAAAATCTGGAAAATATTCGATTTGAAATATATTTTGTTGAATTCATTACGGTGTTGCGTAATTATTATATTGATTGAAAACGAGTTTCTGTGATAAAGAAACTAAATTTCAGGACCAAATACACGTGAGTCTAGAGAAAACTTTGCTGGGTTCGCATTTTATTTACATACCATGAATAATTTATTGGATCGCGTACTGAACTAAATTCAGTGTTTATTAAACGATATGTTTTCCTCGGCAATGACAACAGTCAAACTTGTTCCACATTTACAGACTTACAACTCTGCTTCACATAATCTCTAGCAGAAAAATCGAGCAACAAACTACAATTCTTGGCTTACATATGTCATTGAAAGTGTCAAGTCCCTCCACATCTTGCTTAAGATTGATTGATGAGGAAGGTCGAGATAATTCAAATCTGGGCTAAATACAATCAAGTAAAATGGAAAAATATTCCACACTTTCTACTTTAAAATGGGAAATGGCAAAAGGTTATCTCTATTCAAATACTCTTTAAGACGAGGATAAGAGTTGACGAGTGGGTGTCATAGAGACTGTCCATAAAATACGTTACGCATAATATCACTTGTTTTTGTTTTGCGAATGGATGGAGTGTCGCACTTTTACAGAAACTCTTCTTCCCCTTACATTAGCGTGTAGCAAAAAATGCATTACGTATTTCATTGACAGCCTTACATAAGCGTGTAGGAAAAAATAAATTAAACATTTCGCCAAGCGACGTTTCATTCTATTCGTCTTATCAAAACAGCAAAACCTGTTTCAGTCTGTTGCTTTACAGTTCTGGATGCAGAGGTTGCGAAAAACGATAATTAAATATCGACAATTTCATTACGCTCAACCGGAGCTAGAAACGACGAGGAGAGGGCAACCATGATGATGATGATGTATGCCTCACCGCACCTCCCATTCCCCTTTTCTCCATATTATTTCGAGAGACCCACGTACGTAGCATTCACAATCTGTAAACTCTTGTGATGACAATAAAGAGGACGAAGTAAATATCAAATAGGGGCGTGGACCCTCAAACATGTTTTTATCCATGCTAAAAGCTGACATTAGGTATTTTCCCCTCATTTAGAGATGGGTTGATTGCATAATAGAAACACTTGAGAGGAAATTTGATTTCGCTCAACAGTCATTGTCATTGTGCATATACTATCTAACATGTGAAAATCAAATCGTACACCAGTCAGATCCTAACAAAGTCCTTTAAGTTCAGGCCGTGAACGAGAGATGAAATTAAAAGTTGCCAGAATTAAATTGAGTGAGAGGCGAAAATGGTGCTGGTGGGTTGAGGGTACCAGTCCAGCTGGCTTACTTTTTGAGGGCATGGTTATATCGATCAGGATGACGATGACGATTGGTATGTTGTCTGCCTCTGCCTCTATGTCATGTCATTGTGACAGACAGCCATACAGTAAGCATAATATCTTCACTCATTCGCCGAGTTGAGTGAGTATTGATTTGACATGACATGATGTGATGTGACGAGCGAGGCCTAGATACGTTAAAATTAACTACCCAGCGCTAAGATACATTGTTTGCGCCACACTTTTTTTCAAACTGCTGTTTTGTTTGTGTTTCCTCCTCCATACCATACCCAACAGCTCGGGAAAAGAAAATACCTCCTGTATCCGAATTTCAAAACAAGATTCCATTCGAATTCTCTTTCACTCGGGACATAATATTTATTTCCCAATATTCAATTCCACTCAGGTTACATGAATCCAGTTGATGGAATAAATTGTGTGGGAAGCACTTTTATGCTCTAGCTATTTAGCGGAGGAGTCTATCTACAAAATACCTATATGCACAAATTGGACTTTCACAGATGGAAGACGTCACAAACTGAAAGGAAGCAGAGAAAAGGTGCATGTTTGGAGGAGCTACATTAGGTTATCAAAATCGCATCGACGACAATGCTTGAATTGAGATAGCGCAACAGGCAACAAACAAAACACCTCCTAGCTCATAGTTTATATATGGTTAAATGTTCAATCATATAGTTTTGTACGTATGATTGTATTTACTGACAAATGTAAAGATTATCGTAACGGTTTGTGTCGGATTGTCACCATAATTAAAAGCTCTTAATCTTCTTACGATTAAAGAGTATGCAGTAATGAAGAGCTTCATGGAATGTGTCATAAAGTCTCGGCTTCTTTGATCTCTAGTCCCCATCCTTTGTCATGACATTCTATAGCACAATGGAATGAATAAAGACTATTTAGCACAGATGAAAAAAAATATTTGCATGCCTACCACTCAAATATGGGGATACAAAAGAGGGGAGGAAATATCAACACATTCATTCAATTCATTTAAAAAGTACTTTGTATGCATTGAATGGACTTCAGGTCCACGATATTCATCCCGAAGCTTAATCACCCAAGCTATTATTCTATTTTTGGATTTTTTTTCTTGAAGCCCCAGCAAATCGACAATCAAGAGTAGGTAGTGAGCACATTTCATTTTCCTTCCAAGAGATTCCTTTTTTTGACAGAAACACGTTCATTTGTCATGCAAAAAAGTGGCACATGTTAAGTTGCCTGGAGAAAGTAGAGACTCTTTTCGAGAGTTTGGGGAAAATGGTGAGGAAGTTTGGTTCGTGCGTACCTACCAATTTCATTTCGTTTAAGCGAATAAAATGAAACCAAGCCGCAGAGACTCTTTCGTTTTTTTCCGCAGAGCACAGAAAAGAATAGACTTTGTGAAATTTTCAGCCACATCCACTGCTATGCTACATGAGTGAGTGTATGAATGTATTCATATAATGGCGAGATAGTGGTCGTTTGATACGAGATCGTGTGCCTGTTCCTGATACACAGAAATCGATCATATCAGTTTTATTTCCCCTATGAAAGAGGAAGAAACGAAAAAAATGAGCTTTTCCTGGCAAGGCTTGGCACTGGCATATGACTGCTAGGACATTTTCTTGTAATAATAAAATAGTAATCTTATATTATCAGCTCAGCCAGGAGCATGGCATGCTGCTGAAACTACAAAAGCTACACACAACCAACAACTCCAGCTCAAGATAATGCACGATTCCCTATAAACCTGAAGGACTACTGGAGAGAAATTACTGATATTGTTTTATAGAAGAAAATAAATGTGACGCTTTCACTCGAGAAGGAAACTTCTCGTGCTTTACTCCACTTCATTTGGGAAGTGGAAATCCAATGTGGACCAACCATAGCCAAAGCCAGTATATCGATGACTTATTATGGCAGGACAGAAAAGAGTATAATATGCATTGTTCGTCCACATTTCCTTTTATCCTGTGGATAGCCATCCAATTCAGAAAATGATAATAGCAGGGAGAAAATAAATGATGGAGTGTAGTGTAGGTATTTATGTATATGTACGTTTCGTCTAGAAGGTGAGCGATGGCTGAGCGGATTCATATTGTTGTGGAAGAAGAATGTGCGGAAGTGCAATAAAAAAACTTTTATATTTTTAGGAGAACAAAATACGTCAGGAGAGAAGTGTGTGCTAAGAGTCATTGCATTGAATCGATTAAAAAGGAAGCTTGGTTGAAGTTGGGACTGGACGACCAACCAATAATCGTAATAACAGGTTTATGCTTTTTATATTTATGCATTACTCATGTGAGTTGTTGGACTTTTCATTATGGGTTTTGGGGGGTAGTTAGGTTCATTATATAGAACACACAACAATATACAATGTTTACACTCAGGTAAACAAAAGAAAGGGAAATCAAGTTTTTATTTTATTCCCATGGTCCGGGAGTAAAAATAAGTCGAACTATGTACTATAGCTGAAGTTAGCAGTGACAAAGAAAGAAAATTGCTTATTCGCACATTTTAATAGTGAAGGTACGTCTTTCTCAGAATGTGAATGAATGTGCTTTTTATCAGTTCATTGGGGGGGGGGGGGCAGAAATGACTTTGGAGCTGGGAATTGCTGAGAGAAATGTATGAGAAAGCCAGAAGAGAGTGAAAAAGTATAAAAAGAATTGGGAGGAAAGAGAAGAGAAGGAATCAGGAAGTATGGAAGAAAGCAAAAAAAAATCAACAATGAATGTGGCTGATGTGGTCCCAAAAATACGAGTGTTTTTGGCATTGGTGTAACAAAATACTAGAAAATGTCCAAATACACCAAATAAATTGGTTGAGAAAATCAAGCTGGTTGGCAGAAGGTTAGAATTCCTCCGTATGATATACGTTGTAAATAAAGCAATATGTCTGGAATGGAAATGTGCAAGGTAAGAGGTAGAACGATAGAAAGAGAAGGATTTCTTTTCAGGGGAAAGAAATTTTTCAAAGTAAAATTAGACGTGTCAGCACCTCGCCTTCCTTTGGATCTAACGAGTACCCTTCATATCTGATTTCTTCTCTGTGAAGTGAAGGAATGCACGTACCTGACATTTCTAATCTCACGTCAGTTCGTTTAATGAGCTCCTCTGAGAAGGAAGTTATTAGGACTCTCCAAGGTGATACAAATCTTTTGCTGAAGTGGCACTAGAACAGTACGTACATCAATATCAAATTCGACACTGAGGAGGCTGAGAGAGGAGGGAGCAAGACTCATTATAATTTACGAGAGCAAGTAAAAAGCTTATCCAACAAAGATGAGATGATGTATGATTTTTTTTCGCGAACCAGTGATATTTGAACATCTGCAACAGAGGAAAGGAAACGCTTAATTCTGGAGAGACCAAAAGTAGGTATCAAGTATATTTTCCACCAGAAGTTTTCGCTTTCATTCAGAAAATTGTGTTAATCGCGTTACCTTATAACTTTTCTCCTTTTACAACAATAACGATCCAGACTCCCGAGCATGAGCCGGGGGCTTCGTGTTGTCCATATGGTTCAAAATCATATTTTAGCGAATGCTTTTCCCAGAAGTCTCCACACGGCGATGAAAAGACAGAAAGATTACACACTTGACACAAGGAGAGTGAAAGCAATTATACAGTAAAACGTGAAACTGAACATGATAATATGTATGTATGTATAGCATATATACATATGCATATAGTTTTTTAATAAGTTTCAGGGGAAAATTCTAGAAACTCAACGACAATCATGATGACCGGGAGAAAGCTACTAAGAACTGCAAACGAAATAAAGTAGTGTTGAGGGAGAACTAATCAGGAACAAGGTGTCATCACCATAATATCCACATCTTTGCCCTTTCAACAATCGTCCCTTGAAACACGATGGCAAGACGAAGAAATGGATGTATGTACATACATATTTATATTTAGTCACTTCTTTTACTGACTCCAGTTGTGCTTTCACTTCATCATCTTGTGTATGCAGACAAAACTGTAAGAGACACTGCTCAAGTACTTCGTCACGCTGAAATCACCCTTTTCGAGACTACCCACTCACTCCCTTCATCAGATTTTTGTCATTAACCAATGTATGCACGGCGTGTCACGCTTACATTACAGCCACCCACATACTCATTGACGTAATACTTGAACGTCCCCTAACGTCTCCATATAAAAAGAAGAGACATGGCCTCCTTGATTTAATTTGGTTTTCGCAAGATTTCTCTCTCCCCAAAGCAATACATAATACATATATAAGATATTACTTAGTTGTCGTAAACAACTGAATAACGACAAAGCCATACTACTTCTGAGAATAAATTTAGAAATTACGATGCTGTTAGTAAATATATCCTAACTCACTCTCATCCAAACATGATGATAGTATGATGCTGCTGGTAGAGATAGAAATCTTAAGCGAAAACAAGCTGGATGGAGTGGACAATATGATATAGAAGACGCGGATTCCAAGCTGGCTTTCTCATTTAAAGGAAGAGCTTTCACCACTGTAATACCACCATCAGTATAGTATATCATCTCAACATAACCGCTGTTAATCGTGGGTGAGCAGTGTAGCTGAAGTGGGCGAAATGAAAAAGTTTAATCATCTAGTCATTCCCTCGCTCAAGCTTTCAAGGTTAAATCGCAATCATATCAACATCATCTAACAAGCAACGTTCTCACTGACAGAGTCAGAGGGAAAGTAAGTGGAAACAAAAGAAATTAATTTCTCGCTTAATCATTAGGACCATATGTGTTTTTTTATTTGTGTGTGAGAAGGTTGGTGGGAAATACTAATATGCTTAAAATATGAATGCGATTTATGGGCTTCAGCGAAAAATCTCGTTCGGACTATGTATATGTGTACTCCACATCGTATTTTTAAATTAGTTTTTTCCAGAGTATTTAAAACAAAATAAGTACATTCGAAACGAAACGTGTGCAAATTGGAATTTAAACCACAGCAGGTTTGACGTATAATTAGGAAATGTACAACATTTAAGATCGCATCGGTAAGTATACTAGTTTAGTTAGACACGAAAGAAAACATGTAAATATGCTTTGCAAGTTTTGCAGGTGGGAGTCAAGCTCACTAGGAAACAGTCGGCTTTCTCACGGTACTAGTTTGGCTTCCTTTCCCATCCCCACTGTATCATTTACCTAGAGCTAGAAACAATGCGGCTTTTTCCATCAGAATTTTAATTCTCTCATTTTTTCTCCTCAATATAAATTACGATACAACAACTAACAACCAGCAGCTGTTGTGAAGAAGCAGTATTATTGTGATTTGCTTACTCTAACAAGGACTTCAGTCGAGAGTAGGTTATGCAGTCTTTTGTTTCTCCAATGTTCATAAACACACACCGTGAAGGTACTTTCCCGAACCCCCATAAATTTTTTTTCAAGAGAACAACAACAGACTACGGAGAAATCGTTCAGATTACAATGGAGGGAACAGCAGGCAAAAGTGAGAGGCCAAAACGTTTTTGCTTTTGCGAAGAAAAATGATGCCAGCAACAGCAACTTTCCTAGACTTGAGTTGAGATCAATATTTTTTCCCAAAAAGTTTATCGAATTTAATTTTAAGTTCGGGACAAATAATACATATGCGGAAAATACGCTTTCATATCCACAAGAGTCGACTGAAAACTTTCATATACATAGAAAGATTGATCATCGTCAGTCTCAAAGAAGACGATTAGTCGTTTGCGTGCGCTTCTTGAATCATGACAAAAATTGTTTTTGCGTTTCATCCGCTACTCCATTAAAAACTGATAAAGAGGCACGGAAAAGTGGAAGAAAAATTTCATTTTGCAAAGTACTTTTCATGCGATTGTGGTTGCGATTGGAATTTGTAGACATATTATATACTTGAGTAAGGTTGGCTGCGTTTCTTTCCTTCAAAAAATTATTTGCAAAAATGCAACCAGTGATCTTGCATTGTTTAGGTATATCAAGTGAATTCGAAATAGCTTCTGCCCCGTCCGACTTTCCAGCTCCGAAATATGTAGAATGTAGAACAGTTTTCGTGAGAGCGAGGTGGGAAAACGCTATGGCTAAAGTGAAGAGACAAACTGCTCAAGTTCTCTTCCGAGTTTCGTGAGAAATCCCATTTTAGACATGCAGACACGGAATGCCCATTGCAACTCCACTGTACATTCTGACAATGAATAGGTTAAATTGTCAATTTAACAGCTCATAAAAGCTGGACAATTTTGAGAGTCTGGTTCTAGTACACTCCTATGACAATAACGACTCTAAACTAGGTATCTATCTGCTACAGTTTAATTTAATGCGTGTTTGGAATGGAATTTTTTCGGGAAGTCACCATTAATAACGTTTTGCTCTTAGAAAATGCTAAAAATATTAAATGAAAAAATTCATTGGCCAGTCGACTGGTGATGACAAACTATGAATTATTAACAAAGTAAATATTCGGCATTGTTTTTCAGTTTCAAGTTATAAATCGATTTGAAACAGTTTCAAACTCCGAGAGATTCAAAAAATTGTGTTCGTCCGTTTTCTATAAAATCTGACATGTCTTATTATGATTTTGTGTCTAGTAGTAAGACTGACGGTGTAAGATAATTAACGAGAATGGCTGGACGTAAAATAATAAGAGAGAAGGAAAAGTCAACATAATTGCTGCACTCAGCGCTTTGATATTGATCACTAGCCGTAACCTTCGTATCTCACTCCCGAACGAAATCAAGCCATCGCATACAAAATTCTCAATCAATTTTTAATTGCTTCCTTCAATAGAGTAAAACGAATATCCATGCATACAGATACGACTAGCAAAAGGCCCTTTTAATTTCGGTCAAGCGATCACGACGACCAGAGTAAATTCGTCGTTTTTGTAAGAGAAGGAAATAAATACGAGCTCAGCACGTGATTTCAATGGAAGAAATGGTGCAGAGTAGAAGAGGTGTAGTGTAGGAAGATTCTTGAGTATCAATAACAAATTAAACTCATTAAATTAATATTCATGTAATGCAATAATACCACTTTACAACCAATTTATGGGCCCCACGTATTAACTGGCGAGGAAATACTTTAAGCCCATGAAATTTTTTTCGTGTTTGGCTGAGCTGAATTCACACATGCCAATTTTGGGACTGCGACTGCTTTATCTAGGGAAAGAAGCCTGAATGCGATTTTGAAAACCGTCTGAATCATATTGAACCTCTGCTAGATTTTATATGGTCAGAAGAAAAGGTTCTTTACATAATTCCAAGAGATAAATTACTACCTATACCGTATATAACCATCCTTTTAACAGCGTTCCCAATTTTTTTCCTAAAAAACGTCTAGATGAGCACTGACATTCAAAGTGTAACAGGTTTAATGTGGATCTATAGTTCGCTGTAGGAGCCAAAAAGTTGAAAGGCACGATGCGTCCATAAATATCATTTAAAACGAGCGAGCCAAAAGTAATTCCTGACATGATGTTGTACGCTGCTGACTGGAAAAAGTGGAGCATGGACAAAAGAGCGATATTATGCAACACCAGAAATACAGAAAAGGCAACAAATGAAAAGACAGCGCCTATCAGAACGCTATTTTAGAGGCAGCAGTCATGAATTTTGAAGCTGATACACACATTATATTTGAGAATACAAAGAGGAGCAATTCAACGGAAGGTGGAGGCCAAGTAAGTGCAATGCCAGAAACGACGATGGTTTTGTAAAATAGCAAAGTAGATCACGTCGCTGAAAGATTGAACAATTATCATTATTTTGAATCACAAAAGAGAGAATTGCGAAATTGCAACAATGAAAATGAATGATTTTTGCAGAACTGTGCCAAGAATAAGAACAGAAATGAAACTTGCCAATCCGGCGTGATGTGCAAGTGTCAAATGAAGCGACACATTTATTGTTCAACGGATGTTTCTGAAATCCCTACTTGACCAAGTCAGTTTCATAAAACTTATACGTTATACGTTAGCTTTTTGCCCAAAAATTATGCCTTCGCTGCCGAACTTATTTAACTTCGCCATTCTACTAGTTCAACTGATATGGTCCTAATAATCCTAACAAAGCCAACAGAAATAGAGCTAAAATTTGTTTTCGTTCCCTGTTGCAAAATGCATTATGAAAATTAACAAATACATAAGTAATGTACACAAAAAAATTGGAAGCATCATTCAATTCCAAATCCCCATTCAATTGACAATTTCATAATGTGGAATAGACAGAAATTAACGAAAAAGCCACGCCACATGTCATCTGGAAACTCTCCAAACATAAAATATGTAAGTACGTTTGTAGATATTCGAAGTACTGAAGTTCCAGCACTATGCCCTACCAGATATAACGCACACCATACTTGAAGTGTTTATTTACCGATACAAGAGAATTAAGCGATATCTTTTTCCTTCTATGGTATTGTCCTCGATTCAGTTCCTCGAATTCCAAAGGGGTGAGGTGAGCTGCACACAACCGACTCTGGTTTGATTTAAGCAGGATTGGCAATACCTATAGTGAGTATGCCCCCGGAGGAGAGAAAGGATGAAATAAATGATTTCAGCTATCAAGTCCAAGTAGCATTGTCTCGTGCAATACCGGAGGCCCCAGGAGGGAGAGAAATGGGAGGGTGAGCAAATACAATATGTACATACAATGCAACACAACAAGCGATACTTTCTTTTCTTTCCCATCCAAGAATTTTCCCCCCTGTTATTAGGCTTCATGTCTGCCAAGCCAAACCACATGCATGTCAGCAACTGGAAAACGAACGGCTGGAGGGAAATAGCATTCTTTCTTCGTGGGCAAGGAACGAGAGCGTGAAGGCAGGGCAGGATTACTTTTATTTGGTGCCAGTATGCATACCTAATATGTACTTACTACTTACACGGGAATACAACTTGTTTCAAAGCATTACACATTACAAAAAAAAACCTTATCATTATCATCCACAAAAAAAAGAAGAAAATTGACTTTTTTGTCAATGCTTTGGAGCATCATCATCATCATCATTCTCCTCATAATCATCTCATGGTTTGGTTTTTTTCTCCGTTTCGGTGGAATGAAAATAACGGAGTGGAGTGGAATGGAATGAGTGTTGCAAAATGCTTTCAGCAATCCTTGTATATGCATATGTAGGTATGCATGTTGGTATTATTGCATAGATACATATTTTCCCTTTTCTTCTCTTCCAGGGAATGACATTTACACACGTTTCGTTATAGCTTGAAATCCACTGCCGAAATTAATATCCAGAGTTTCAGCATTACGACAGAAAAGAGCCTTCTCACAGTTGGTCGGTGGTGGTGGTGGTGGCGGTGGCGAAGCTTGTGTGACGCACTACATAGTATTATAAGGGGCCAGCAAAGTTGGAAAATATAAGCGTGAAAGTGAGCCGACGCATAATTTAATCGAGTAGAAAGAAATGCACATATGTATGTAATAACTAGCTGCACTATACACACTTCGCCACTTCTGACGGAAATCAACTTGATTTTGAGGCTTTCGGGAGTCAAAATACGTCCATGAAAGTTTTGATGTGGATGATGGTGAAAAGTTACCAGACTTTTGGACAGGCTGAGAGGACAAGACAAGCTGGACTTTTCATTACATAGATACAATTTTTCTGAGCGCGATAAGAGTTTTTTTTATAATGATATGAGATATGCTCGAGAATGTCCTCCCGTCTTATTTTCCCGGAAAATGAGGAGATAGCAATTTTGCCAACCAACAATACAGTCAGATATCGATGAAAGGACTAATAAGAAGGACATAATATAATTGCGGAAAATAAGCTTGAGGCATTGCACCCACGCTGTATCATTATATTGTTATTATCATTACACCTGTGTGCACGCATGCGATATGCACTGCACCACTTTCTGTAAAGAGGCACTAGAAGTAGTAGTAGGGGAAATGAGGACTGGTTGATCAAATGAAGAATTTTTTCGGTCTTGACAATCGACAATGATGCATAGACATATCCACTTGTTTGCTTAAATGATACAGAAAAATAACGAACGAAACAAAATAAATGGCGAGGAGGATGTCTTCAGCTTTCATAGCTATTGCACGTGTCTTCTTGGAAGCATGTTATTATGTTTGTTTTGTAAATTTACATAAGCCGTGCAGTGCAAGCTACCGTCCTACGACGTTACTCGTGCAAAATGCTTGGGTGGCTGACGACGCCGCCTTGCCACTGTACTACCACCGCACTAAAAAAATAATAATGCTCAATTTATGTTTGAGAGAGGGTTGACAGCTCCAAAAAAAGGCAAAAAAAATTGTGAATTGAATTGGGTGCAACAACAAAGAAAATTAGGATGGGAGGTAGAAATACAAATTATATATGGACTAAATAAATAAGTAATATCTGGATTAAAATGCTACAACCTGAAGTTATGTATTGTTTACAGGTTGGAGCTTGGAAGATGTGTAGTACACCTTCGTTCCATATTGATCGATGGCTTATTATTAATCAAGTGGAGGAGGAGATTCCTAAGAGAAAAAAAAACTTGACTTGGGGAAAGGATAACTTTAAATTTTTGAACAGTTGAATGAACTGGTTTATTGGAATCGTTTGGAGGTACAACTGTTAAAAAATGAAAAAAACACGTCGTATTCAAAAATCAAAATATTTCTTACATATGCATGGACACGTTTCTACCAAATAAATCTATCACCATATTATACAGGTATTAAATATACATATTTCAAAAGAGTTCTATTTTCTGCAGCACATTTGCGATTTAAAGATGACTGCAGAAAAAAAACTGTGTAATGCTTTGGGTGTCCCACAAATTATAGGAAATCTTTCTTGTCAACAACAAGGTAACTGTCAATAAATTATATATGATTTGTTGAGGCGTGCGTCATGCATGCATGTGATACCCGATATTCTAGATAATAATAGTGAATTGAATGAATGCATGAAAATGTGCGCTTGGCGGGTGGTTTAAGCTACTGAATAACGAGGAGGGTAATAATAATAAGAAATCACGTACTACTGCATCATTTGTAATTTGTACCTTCGGCAAAGAAGGGCATATTGTTGCCGACTTTTTCATGTACATCATAAAAAAGAATTCAGCAAGCAAAAGTGAGTGATGAGATGATATGATGATGATGCAAGTTGGCTTAGCAAGAAATTATGCCTACTTTCTTAATGCTTTTGCATTCATGCATAGAGTATTTCTATGTATTCATGAACGAACATATTGGAAATAACTTCTGCTCGAGGAAAAAAAACTCCTCGATGAATTACTGAAAATTCGGAGATAAAAAGATTCGGCGGGATATTGCGTTTGCCCGTCCAATTTCAAGGATTGCTTTTACGACAAATGGAGCGTGTAAAATTGGCCATTTATTAGAGAAAACAATTAGTTTTAAGGTTGGAGCGCACGTAAAAATTAGGGTAGTGAAAATTTTACGATGTCATTAAAATAAAAGGGTTTGTGATGTAAAAGAATCAATTACATCTCTACTACATCTTTGCAAACCATTTCTTGTCCGGAGGTGGTGGAGGAGAAAAAGTGGTTTTAATATAAACCGTAGTAATTTTATGCCGTGAGGCTAGATGAAATAAAATAAATGCCGCATGATGCATGAATGATTGAGTGAATCCACGATAACGATGCACCTCAAAAGTGGTAATTTGAGGATGGATTAGGCATATGATAATATTATGAAGATGCTTGAGTTGATTCACACCGGTGCGGAGACCAGGCCTAGACGAGGTCTTCCAGCATAAAAAAATATTTTCCTGGGGCTAACAACGTCCATATTTTTAGATTTTCATAGACCAAAAAAAGGAATAGATACTAGAATAATTAGGTACATGAATCCATTTGCCCAAATGAAGGACGACAGTAGATAAGATAATATGTATAAGAAAAGAGAATGAAAAAAAAATCGTGAATTGAATGACATCATAAGAACGTATCCAACCAAACCAAACCAGCCCTAACATCTTCATCCTTGTGACTTGACTAGTCTATTACTGTGGTATGTGCTCAGATCAGCAACAATGTTGCAAGCTTGCGAATCTTGAGTGTGTATACCTACAAACCAAATGCGTATAAAAAGTCCTTCAAGACAAAATAGACCTCTCCTTTCATTCTAAAGTGGACAGCGGAGAGGAGACCAAAAATACACGGCATGTGATGTGATGTGAGATTGTGTGTACCTTCAACAATGCGATTTATGTAGCCCAAAAATGGTCTAGTTGCGATTATTGCCATACCATACGAGTTGCAATACAGTCTTGTCAGCAATCCTGCATTTCTTGCAGGTTCGTACATATTATTTTTAATACTCGAAAAGTCGAAAGCCATTTCTTCCTTCCACTCTCAATTAAGCAGGACTGTAAGCATTTCAGGTATAGTGCATGGCATGTAAGTACACGCATTATTTTTGGCTTGTCTAAATGAAGTGACGTTTAAATACATGAATTAATTATTAATGTGGTTGTTGGTGGTGGGTTCACTCACATTTCAATCCGAATGAAGGAGAAAAAATGCAAATGAGGCATCATCCCCATAATGGCAGTGCATTGCGAAAAATAAGGGATGAATAAAAAAAGGACAATTACCATAATATTGAGCTTTCTGTTGTGTAATGCGTCCACTGTAACAGAAAGTGAGTAGACAAGTAGGCAGGTAAGCAAGTTTTCAGCGCATTGTATTCTTCATGATATGATTTTTTTCATGTGTCCTCTGGTTTGCCTAATCTGCCTACCAACCGTAAACACGCGTTCATGTAATGTGCTTACCTATTATAAGTAGTCCGCTTACCTTCCTTTTCGATGACGATACGATCATCATCATGATCAGACATTTAACTTATTATGGTAACATAAAATATGCAAAAAGGACTATGCATTCAAACACAGAGTATTCGTTATACGTTGCCTATGTTTTACAGTTTATAATCGTTAAAAGGATCCAATATGATCATCTCTACAGAAATGAATTTTCTGCTTTGAGCTAAAAATTTATAAGAAAATGTTAATATGCATTTTTTTTTGCAGTTCGGTAATCATGAGCCATCGTCATCATTATCATCAGCAGCAGCAGTGTTCGTTATTTCATTACTATTACGATACACATTACAGATACGCTATTTATATGGCTCGTGCGATTATACAAAATTACAAAATGAATTCCGACAAATGATTTAAATGTTTCGCTCCGGATTCAGATCTCAATCCCTATAATGGAGCTCGTCAAAGCGTAAATATTTTGGGAAAAGTGGAAGAGGAGTAGGTCTATATTTTTTCATATTACATATAATGTTCATAGATATGCATCTATCTCAACCTCAAATGATGTGAGCTAGC
Source organism: Seira ritae (assembly GCA_027744415.1). Lineage (NCBI taxonomy): Eukaryota > Metazoa > Arthropoda > Collembola > Entomobryomorpha > Entomobryidae > Seira > Seira ritae. The sequence continues at coordinate 6,487 of JAHZNI010001880.1, read as the reverse complement.
TGGATGAATGAAATCTTTGGAAAAAATCGGACTCAGCCATATGTTAGCAAATGACTTTTCCCCACATAAAAAGTAGTTCATATACATAATAATAAAAGTTGAGGGCAACGGTGGTATACAGAAAGAACAGTGTAGTTTATGCAGATGCATATATCATGAGGAAAAACTAATCTTCTATTTTTCCCTGATTCGCGTTGCAGAAAAAAAAGAAAAGAAATTGTAAAATCGTGCCTTACCTTCTCAACACTTTTATCTCATTTTCCAGTGACTCTTCCTTGCCTTTGAGTGCCTTTTTGTCTATAATCTTGATCGCATACATCATCGTCGGATCCTCCTTACTCTGGGCAAGCCGTACTTGAGAAAATGCTCCCCTGCAGGATACACAGAAAAAAGTCGAAACGTGTAGTTCACGTTTCAATGTATTTTATACCCTTTTCATGGGACAAGGGGCTATGTAGTACGTACGGGGCAGAAAAAATAAGATTTTGCAATTGCATTGTTGAGGCGAGGGAACGGGAAAAGTTTTTTTTGCATGCATTTCATTCTAACGATAGTTGTTGGAAAAGAAGAACTCTCTCCAGCGCAATTCCAGCGATAAAGTAAGACACATTTGTGGAGGAGAAAGGGGAAAAACACATGATAATGTAGTACTACGTTGGCTATTATGATTGTCCCATTTCCGTAGAAAAGTACCAGCATGCAGCGAGCGTGCTACATGATCCGGAATTTTTTCGAATGGATTTTTTTTCATGTTGATGATGATAATGATGATGGAGAAGGAATGAGGGAGGGGATTTATTAAGATATACAAGAAGAAGGACTTACGTTCCCAGGACATCTTTCATATCGTATTTATCCTCAAGAGATGGAGACTTCTCTTGCTCTTTGCCCTCCTTTTTGGACTTTTTCGTAGAGTCCTTTTTCCCGAAAAGAGGCATAATTAATTCTACATCGCTTTTCACGGTAACCACTGTTAAACGTTATTGGGGCACACCACTTTCACGGCCGAAATGAAAAAAAGAATCTCTGAGTCTCACAATGAAAATGTGACGATTGCAAAACTGTTCTTGCACATTTGTAACGGGTCTAGAAGTAAGATAGTAAGAACTAATGTTAATGAGTATGAGGAATTCTCAAAGAGCAAACGTTCCAGAAACAAAAATAGATGTATGAATTTTTTAATCAGAAGAAACTGAGACTAAAGCGCTTAGCCCCTTGCTCGGTGGTAACTGGTCGGCTGCTGAGGCAGTTATCATCCTTAAACGGAAATGTGTGTGATTGCGACGGCTGGTTGCTGCTAGTGGGGATGCATACCATACCAGTGCAGGCAGTGGTAAATGTTATTCTGTTGATGACTGATGAAATGCTCTCTCTTTTCTGTTTTTCGTTTGGGTCGCTCGCTCGGTCGGCTTACTTTGTGTTTGTGCGAAGCTTCAGGTTTTTATATTGGCTTGCTCGCTTCTTCACTGATTCTCAGTGAAAAACAGCTCTTGCAAAATGTGAGCTTTTTATGTGAGGAGTTTGCAAGTGAGTAAAAACTCTTGGTATCTTTTGCTCCCCTTGCTTGCTTGCTATTTGTGTGTGTATGTGTGTGTGTGAGTGAGTGTGCAATGCAAATGTATGAGAGATAGATGGGCGCTGTGATAGAGTTTGTCTCTATAAGTCTTTGGGTTAGAGACCCACTAGAGAAACTGAATAGGTGGAATAGGGAAGCTTCCACTATAAAGGTTAAAGATTGTGTATCGACGAGTCTTTAGTTCTATCTTGTGTGTCCTACCGAATTGGGTACTCGCGTCGGCGCTCTCTCCATACCCCTCGCTTTTATTCCTTGGTCCTATCCTATCGTCCTCACACAACACACGAAAATGAATGTCGAGTCGAGTGAGGAGAGCTTCTGAGTTTTTTCGCTCTCCTAAAATGCAATGGTATTCCTTTACTACTACGCTGCGGTGTAATTCTGTTCTGAGAGCGAGTGAGCAAAACGCGAAGAAGTGGCCTTTTCCTTGGGTCTTTTGGACTCGCTGCGTTTTTAATGGCGAAGAAGTTTTAACACAGAAAAAGGAAAACTCTCTGCTTCTTTTACTTCTTGAGGCTGCTGTAGTGCTAAAGCGAACTAGGTATTTCATATAAATTTATTTCCTTCATACTATGTTTTTAGGCCCAAACGAATTATTTCGCTTTACGTAGCAATGCACAGGGAGCTTTTTATGGCATCTTTATTGAAGATATTCTTGCTTTCCTGCTCTTTCCCATCATGGTAGAAAAAAATTCCTGCAGCTCTATTTGTTGTTCAGAAGTAAAACATAATATTGTTGTAATATATAAAATGCGTAGTTGTTCCCAGAGATAATCGAAAACCAAAACCTATATTGCCAGTATACCAGTAACTTTGGAACTTACTTTTTCTACCATGGACGTTTAGTGAAGCATGTAACAAGTTGAAAAGCCGATACATCACATCAGAAATTAAAATTTGTCCCAATATCGACATCGAGATCCCTTCAAAAGGACGTAGGTCGTACTACGTACACACAGACTATGTGACTTGCGGACAAAAAAAAATTTATAAAACCAAATGATGGTTCTATCTAACAGAACGACAACATTACATACTGAACTCACCTTCATAATAAGAGGATGATGGAACACAATGGATGGAGGGAACAGGAACAAGAATACGGATGGATGGGCTGGAGATAATTGGAGCTTGAGAATAGAAGATCAGTGGGATGGAAGATGGAATGAAATGAACGCAACGCAAGCATGCATGCATGCCACAGTAAATAAGAAGCTGGCTCCTTCTCCCATCATTTATTTCCTCGTGGTTTGCCTTCCTTATTCGGATCTCTAGGAACAGCAGAAAAGGGAATTCTCTCCATGGTCCATACTCGGACCTTTTTTTCCGCTGGAGGGGGCGCTCAGAACACATAGGTAATCTTTTGTTTGGCTGAAGAACAGGAAGCAGGGATTGCTGAGGCTGTAACGGTGCAATGCAAAATACAGAGTACGAACGATCCGAACCACTTTCTTTTTTTTCCAAATTCCCTCTTTCTACAGTAAATGAAAAGCATTTCTAGATTGAACGCGTTCATAAGACTAGCCCTACTGCTTTCTTTCTCAACAATTGGCTAAAATAACCACATAACCAGAAGAGCTGGAGAGCCGACGACGAAGGGTTCCTATTGTCTTGCTAGGAAGTGGATTTCTTGAAAACTTGTGCATGAGTACTATTGAAACTGGCACAAGCTGCCTCTAGGATATTTTAAAAAGTATGTATCATGATCATCGAAAAGAAAGATGGTTTATTGATGATGTCAACGGAGAAGGACTTTTTTTACATTTGTGCCAGGATGCAAAAAACGGTGGTGGGCAAGTATCTAAGTAAGCATGCATCGCAAAAATCTTGGTCCTAGTTCTAGATTGGCGAGAACGTTAACGAGTTCTATTCGACTTGCACGTAATGTAATTGGATACCAGTAGTATTTACCGTCCAACGCATCAGTTTTTTTTGAAATGTTTTATTGCTGTCAAATTATCAATTTAAACCAGAGTAGATTTCTTGGTTGTGATCTTAAACTCTGTCTTAATCCTAATAATCTATAATCTTAATAATCCAGTCATAGAGATATAATGCTTCAATGATCAGTTTGATTAAATAATTATTACGTTAACTCTGGACCAGGCTTCAAACTGATTTGATCTTAATATTATGTGAACCATCGTAAGATCTTTGTACTTTACTGAAACTTTAAGTTGACCTTAATTTAATGCATATGCAAATAAAACTTTTCATGCTCGAAGGAATGAAATTAATGATGATGGGATATAGAACTTTGGAGTTTAGCCTTCTAATTATTATGGCTCATCAGGTAAATGGATTTTGCTTTTTGTCTGGGCCAGGCCACATCTAGAATTCCTAAAAACCAGTGTGTGCGCAGCTATTATGCAGTCCAGCAGCGGTAACCGTAAATAAAAGTAAAGCTGACCTTGCACTTTTCCTGACATTTTTTTCTCGCAATTTCTTTCAGGAGTGGGCCAGAGAGTTATGTCTTCGCTTCGACTGTTTCAGGAAGCCAGAATTAGCAAAGTTGACGCATCACGAGCTTTTCACCTTCATCACTGCTTACTTTATGAATATTTTGCATTCCAAATTGTGTATTTCCGTCGTGAATGCATCTTCAGAATCGAGTGTCTTATAGCTAAACGAAATGTTGCTGGAGGTGGCATCTCTTCTTCTTGACACTGCTATTTCCAAGTGGTGCAAAATGAGACGAGTTTTTAACTGTTTTCATTATCATTCCGCTCAAATCTTTCATATGCATAAATAACGAGGCTAAAACCAGTATTAGCTAAACATCGTTTTTGACAGTGCATTTATTTCAAGGAAAATGGTGGCAGAAGTAAAACTGATTTAATGACCTTTTTAGTGGAATATTTCATCGAGGTAAATGTACTACTTAAAAACACTCATCAACATTAAAAGTTTTCGATCTCTTCATACAATTAGTAAAAATAAGTAATACTACTACTACTACTAGTACTAGTACTAGCTTGTTCGACAAACTTCTAATCATCGTCCGTGTCCTCACGTGCATACGCATCACCTTAGAACAAAACTGAGAAGTTGATTTGGAATAAACTCAAATCCATTTTATGATTATTGGAATTCGTGGCCCGTGAGTTAATGACGCAGTATGCGGTAGGTAGCACTTAATCTCCGTAAAAGAGAAACACTTTCGTGAAGTAATTATTGTCTTTTGTTTTGATTTATCAAAGACACTAAATGGTTATGGCTACCTTGTGTAACAACAAAATTTTTGTAACTAGACATTTCGTTCTCACTTTAAATCGATTTATTGTTAGCAATATAATGGATGACACAAGCGAGATGGCAAGATTCATGATGAGTCGAACAAAATGTTAGATAATATCCTTTTACTCTAAGATGATGATGATCGTCATCGCCGTCATCATATTTCTTCCTTTAATCATCATAAAATCCTTTTGACTGTGACTTGCTTTTCAATGGTGTAGTAATGGGTGTTGAAGCAGAGAAGCATGCAGATTTCAAGATTACATGATCGTGAATCATGAATGCCACAGAAATTAGTGCCATGTCATTAAATCTTGAAAGACATCTTTAAACTGAAAAAACAAAATTAAAGTAGATTCAATTCTACAAGTTGTCAGGAGAAGACTGAAAACTGGGTTTTTTAGCATGTAAATGCACGAATAGTCAAGGCAAGTACGAACGGATTCAATATTTTCCTTTCTTCTTCTCCCTTAGATGTTACTATCCTAGCTAACATGTTCGTTTGGCAAGCGAATAAATTGCATTTTTTGCATATCATAATATACAATACCATCATATCATGTATGATTTTATCATTAGTTCATTAATATTGCCTCTTGAGAGTTTCTGCTTCTGGATACGTATTAATTAAACTATAAAACATAAATATGTGCATTAACATATTATGTTGCAGTTAAATGCTTCGTACATGATTCACGAAAACAAGATGCATGAATTTGCAGGAATTCGATATGACTTGAAAATATTTTATTCGATAATTCAGAATACATACACACGACAAGCAAAGCTTATGAGTCGCGATTGTCAAGTCGAAGAAGAAATGTGGCATTGGAGAATAGATGAAAATTAAGCTACCAGGTTTTGGTAGGTTTGTAAGTCTTAATTTTAATTCGCATAGTTTAAAAAGACAGCTTTCATTAAAAGTTCTCGTGCTCATAGCACTTTGATTCCGAGTGTGTATCATCAATTTGAATTTCTGAGCGTATCATAGACAATATGATATGCAGAAAAGAATGGAAGAAAAAAAATTAATCAATGACTCTATCATAGAAATAATGCATCGACATTTATTTTTACATAATTTATTTCTACATTAAAGGCATAGTGAATAATAGTCAGCACAATAATTAGCTTAACACAATTCTTTTTAGACAATATATCCACCTTATAATTTAGCATGCATGGGAGAAAGACGCAAACTTCATTTCATTTACTTTCACTGGTTTCCGGCTTCCGGAGATTCAGATGCACTGAGCCTTTAGCATTTAACAATGATGCAGCCGATCCCAAAAATCATCACGAGCTGGCAGTTACAATTGACCCGACTCGGCCATACAAATGACCCGACTCTACAAAAAATACACTGGAATAAAAAACGATATAGGAATTTGCATAATTTAAGACATGGAATAATGCATACTTCAAATTTACTAGGTACCGCTCTTACAGATTGTGAGTAATCTTAAATATGTATGTATATTGTTCAGGATACTGCACAGAATCAGGCCATAAATTTCACCGAATTCTCTCGATAAATTTCCTTAAAATTGTGTCTCTAATATATTCTTTGTGAGCTGTATAGGATTCGCAAAACATTTCAGGTACAGCCGTCATAGATTGTAATTAATCTAAGATATATTTAGGCATACATAGTTCTTTCTGCTGGATACGGCT
>JAHZNI010001879.1:0-12530 GCA_027744415.1 Seira ritae | reverse complement strand
GTCCAACTGGCGACGCCCACTTCAAAAGCTGTGGAAGAGGAAGAGGAGGAGGAAGATGACGAGGAGGTCAATAGCGAGGTCAAGTCTGTGGAACCTGAAGCGCAATCTATTTCAACTTTTAGTCTAGTTTACTCTGGTCCTTCAGCATCGTGCGAGGTTAAGGGATTGCAACCCGCCAGCATTCATCTCTTCCGAGTTCAAGCCATAAATTCAGCGGGAGTCAGCGAATGGTCACCTGTTGCTTCCCACCAAATGCCTCCATCATCACCTAATGCTGTGGGTCATGTGGAGACTGAAGCCACCTCCGACACGATCATTCTCCGGTGGAAAGCTCCTGGTGATAATGGGTCTCCTATTACGCATTATAATATCATTGTCGGTGAAACTATTCATACTGTATCGACTGAGTCGTTTAGCTTGGACAAGCTGATGCCTGATACGCACTTCAAGTAAGTTTTACTTTCTATCGCTTAAGCACTTGATAAGTAAATGCATCTTAAAATTGTAATTGTTACTTACTTTGATTGATGTGCTTACTTTCAGAATCCGTATTCAAGCAGTCAACAATGTCGGTCCTGGTGCATTGTCTTCAACCGTGAAAGTTGCTACAAAACCCCTTCCACCTCCACCTCCTAAATTGGAGTGTACATCTGTTGCCCATTTTTGGATGAAGATCAAATGGAGTGAATCAGTCTCCAAAAATGTTGAATACCTGGTGCAAATGATCAATCCACATAAGGACGAGTAAGTTGTCTTATAAAACGAGCTTTGGGCTTTCTCTTACGACTTTCACTGCAGCATAAACTAAACTATTCTTTCGCTCCAGGTTTGAAGTAGTGTATCGAGGTTCAAGCACGAGTACCAAAGTTACCCGCCTGACTGAAGATACTGAATACCAGTTTAGAATATGCGCCATCAATGGTGCGGGTCAGGGGGCCTTTTCTGATCTGTACAAGTTTAGTACTTCGAAATCTCCTCCCCCACAAGTGAAAGGTATGGCAAGTTTGACATCACTGTTTCAATGTCTCTTGGTTTATCCTTACCTCAAGCATGTAATATTTAAATTCTTCCGATTTCAGGTGTCAAAGCTGAGTTCATGAAAGACTCGGGTAACTTCCGGTTTGAGTGGTTCGAAGTCCAGTGCAATGATACTTTAGAATATCAAGTCCAAGTTTGTAGACGCAGGGATCAAGAGTACCGAACGGTAAGCTTCTGTCTATCTCGCAGTCACTTTCATTTTTAGTTAATTGTTCTAGATATTTTTAATTACATTTGTTGCAAAATTCTCTGTAGATATATCGTGGCCCTGCCAAGAGTACAGAATTGAATCCAAGCGACCTCGACAATGGAGCAGACTACTTGTGCCGTGTTTGTGCAATTAGAATCTGTGATGATCGCACTCAACTTATTGGACCATACTCCGTTCCTTTCACCTTCCACATACCAATCTCTGCTTCAGATGACTTCGCTTCTTCAAAACTCCATTCCTCACATTCTTCCAAATCCCTTTCAGCGACAGCTCAAGTCAGTAACACGTTTTTCCAGGTAATTAAAGCCCGTATTCAAGTCTTTAAAGTACAATGTAATCTTCACTTTGCCAAAAGATTAATTACTATTTATTTATTAATTCTAGGCTCTGGAAGAAAAAATGAGCGAAATCAGTTACGAGAGCCGAGTCGGAATCCTCGCAGTATTTGCGCTAATCATTCTTGCTTTTGTGATTTCCCTTATTACGCATCACGTCGTCTCGTAGTCGCCGTCGCTGACAACTGTCGCCAGCCGCCATTTTTTCATGCACAGTTTTTTCTCTAGCAGCGGAGATAAGTTTACTCGGTAAAATGATATAATGTTTGTAGTGCTTTGGAATGTTCCTTGCGCAATCAACCGTCAAATGAGTCATCTCTTAAAATATATATAAAGACCCCATCGTGATGGAGTAAATATTTAAAATCGTTAAAATTTGTCGTTAATACAGAAGAAATCACGGATTACAAACACGGTACTGTACTTTTTAAATCTACTCTACTCATTGCACCACTGTACTGTAGCTTACCAAACTTTGAGCATTCAACATTGTGGAATCCAGAATGACATCACAGAAACAGGAACAAAGGCCATCCAGGCATGGCACATTTGAATAGTAGGCAGGTTCAAAGACTTCTGATGCTCTCTTTCCTTAAGTAAAGTATTTCTTCATAGCAGCAGCTATTGTGAATCAATCAATCACGTTACTCATTATCAAAATATCATTCAATCAATGTGCAGAATAATGATGTGCAAATCAATCGCTTCAATTCAGATTCACTTTTTTGTTTTTTGCCTACTTCTAATTTGTGGTAAATCAACAGCTAGCCAGAGAATATAGTTTGGTTTCAATTCCAACCTATCTAGCTTTAAATTGTTTGCTTGTTATTTTTTCCTTTTTTGATACGTTTACAATACTGGAAAAGATATATCTGCTTTTTTCTCCAAATTTTAAAAGCCAATATTCTTCTGGAAGGCTAAGCATTTGCAAAACAAGTAAATAGTCGATATATATGTGCATTACTTATACCGTAAGTGATAAAAAATATAGTATCTATTTTTCATATTGTAATTTCTATCAAATCATTTCTTTCGTAACTGTAACCGTCACAGCGGTGCGGGGCATGGTGACATGTCACACTTGAGACATTAATTTGGTGTGGAATGCTTATCTTATATTGCACTGCACAAGAACAGTGCGCCTGAATTGACGATTGAATGATGAAAATCTTAGTTAAATAGGTAAGGTAGGCCAAGTAATGAATCATTATATTCTCTTTCGGAACTATCAATTCTTGCAAAACTTGATTCAATGAATTTTCGATTCGGACAACCGACCGACATTGTGATATGAATATCCTTTTGAAGTTTAATGAAAAAACCAGCTAGTTATTTAATCATAAAAATTATATGTTTCCAATTTGAAATGGTAGGTAAATAAAGCAGCGAATCGTAGTTCCACAATAAAGAGTGTATATTCAAAAGTTGAAGGAAAGAAAGGCTGATGTTTGTTCAGATTTTAAAAAAAGATTTATATTTATACTATGATAATTTATACAATGTGGGAAAAGATGATGATGTGCTGTATTTGTATTCCGTGCTCGTACTACTTTCATAGATGGTCATGCCACACAGAAATAGAACCTTTTTTCTAGATTTCCTTTTTTATTTAGAGCTTTAACGCGCTTCATTATTTATTCATTTAGTAGATGCGAGGTGAAATGAAAATAGCAATGCATACTATTCTATTCTAGCAAAATATTTTTTTCTTGAAACTTTTACCGTCAAGTATTTTGAATTTTTGGTGAATAGGTGTGTGAACTGAATTAGATAGAGTGAAGATTTTTGGTGAGTATGTTTTTGTTTGCCAGTCTGCCCAACATTTTTTTTCGTTTTCTCTTGATCTTTCAAAAAAGCAAGCATTCTGCTCTGTGATGGCAATCAAATCATTTAAACATTTGGTTAAGCTGTTAGCTCGCTTCGCAATGTATATTTCATGCCAAAGCTGAATAATTTCGTGTGCTGCCAGTGAATTGAATCATTTTTTTTCGCAAAAATTTATTTTGTTCACCAATTTATACATTTTTTGCAATAATTTTTGTTTTGTCTAGGGAAATCTAGTGCTTTACTGGTAAAACATAACTCTGTGGGCTTTATGGTGCTATGCACGCCACGATGTAATACTGCGCTCGCGCCGATAAATAGATTCACTTTTTTGACATTCACATTATAATCTTAGATATATTTTTGCCCAGGCTAGGCCAGCTCCAGTGGCTTTGCGCTGTGCCCTTTTCTCGGACGCGACGCATGCATATTTGCGATTTTTTCCTGATTATAATTTTGGTGTAGTCAGTAAGTAGATATTTTTTGGTTCAGAGAGGGTGTTGAAAGCTGTGTGCCAATTAAATGTGTTGTAGTAATTATTTATACATAATTAATTCCACATGATTACGAAAAAATATTTTTTCTATCGAAGTAAGGAGACACAAGCCGTTTAGGTCTTTTCTCTCGGAAGAGCTTTCACAAGCAAAGGTAATCCAAAAACAGTTAAAAGCAGGGCAATCTTTTATAGCTCTCGTGCGAAAGTAGCAACAGCACACAAAAACGGTGAAAAGTTCCCAAGATTTGTTTGCCTGTCTGGTTCCTCATTTGTAGGTCCCGAGCTAAACCTAAAATAAACTGCCCCTATCTAAAGCTGCGCATCCGGAGAAAGTGGCTCGATAAAATGTTCATGTATAAATAGGGATGTAAATTAGTCGTAAATGGTAATGAGGATACAAGTGTAACTGTAACTGAAAGATCTGTGTGTGTCACGCTTTATCATTACATTAATTATATTACTGAAGCGTTCCATTTAACTACATATTATTAAAAAATTATCCAGTTCTCGTTGTTCTTCGATCTTTACACTCTTAGGCAATTAAAAAAATGGTACTACCGGTAGAATGGACAGTAGAAACTTTTAGACTTATGTGAAACCCCTCATTATTAATTAAATTAATTATGTAGCTGTGCTTTGAAAAGAAATTTAATCTAGTTTGGACTTTTAGATGTTCGTTAACGTACCTATATATATCCATAATTTATTAATTAATCACTTAGAACCTAATTAAAATTAGTTAGTATACGTGCACAATCGAATTTTTTTATCGTAATATTGTCGTTGTTGTGGCTGTAATTAGCACTAAAGCAGATAATCTAACGTACTAGTTGCTAAAAAAGGAGTAGACTTCAGAGATCAGCAGAATGAAGAGACAGAAGCATCAAAATCAAAAATACGATGAGTTAATCGCACTTTTGATTATAATTCAAACTAAAGAAAAAAACCCGATGGTACTATTCTTGAGATTTATGGAAATGAATATACAATGCATCCGAGATAGTTTTACGTGAATGATTAGGTCAGGGCATGATCATGTCAGGTAGAACTAATGTCATTAACTTAATATGGATTTATTATTATTACTATTATTATTATTATCATCCTTATTGTTCGCCGTGTAATATCTAATCTATGCATAGAACAAGTCATTGGGAGTAATAGCGTTTTTCATAGTATTTCGTGCTAATTATTGCAGTAAGTTATTTATTGATGAAATTGCAACGTTTTCGGTCTTTTTTTCCTCCGACTGAGATCAATTTTTTTTCGCTAGTTTTCTCGCAAAAATATATATGCTACCAACTTTATGCATGCATCATTAATTGCATCGAAGTGATTGTGGTGGAATCATATACATTCTTTAAAAAAAGATTTTTACTTATTACCTCACATATTTTGGTCAACCATAATATAATTGATTGTGTATTGCTCTGAATAATGTTCATACAATATTAGTTTTTCGTGCGAAACACATAATATTCTGCATGAAAAAAACGATAAAAAGTGCGATTATGTTAATGATGACTACGACGCGAGAAAAATAATGTGAAATGAAACAGCAAGAGATAAAGATACACATAATCTCAAAAGCACGATGATGATTAAACATTATATATATTTGATTGGAGATGAAGTAGATAGAGTAGAGAAAAAATCTATAATTAGCTTTAGATTAATCTAGTTTGGAAAGAGAAAGAATATTTAATTACAATACATTACAATTATACGGTTACGCTATTTACTTTACTGAGAAGAGTGAATTCTGAAACTGAAGCGATATTTTCGATGCAGGTTGACTTTTGGATACGGAATGTCGTTCGCGTAGGTCATTCATAGTTCCAAGGAAGTTGTAGGACGATGTCTTGTAAACTATTTATTTACTTATCATAAGAATTATTATAATTATTATAACGTTGTTTTTTATTTTTTGCGTTTTCCAAATCTAATCCTGCTCTGCTATGAACTGTAGCTGTAGCGCAAGATGAAAGAGAAGAGGGAGTTCCTATATAATATGTAAAAAATAGTAATTTAACTGCGTAGGTATTTACAATAAAAATAATTCTTTTTCCGCGTGTTTTGTCCACCTGCTACAATTTTTGCTATCGGACCGCTTTTGTGAAAGAGGCTGGGACAAGGCGCAAGAGTGAAAGAGAAACTTCTTTCAGAAATCATACACACACGTAAATCGAGCCGCTATATCTTTAGGAATGAAAACAGAGTCTTTTTCGATACATATTATTAAAAAAATAATGCTGGAAAAGAGTTTTTGTAAGAATGAATTTTTCAAGACTATCAATTTAGGAATAAATTAATGTAATTCATAGAATGATAATGTGCATCTTGTTGTAAGTAAGTACAGTACACAAAAAAGCAAGTAAAAATGTAAACCCATACAATAAAAAATAAGAAAAAAAACATGAAAAAATATGACATACATTACAATTTACTACTCCACAATTTATTCTATTTCTGTAATTTCCGATGAGCATATTATAAAACATATAAGTAATCATAGATTTATGTATAGTAAATAAATACATTATATTGAAAAAAATATTATATATGATTTTTTGTGTTACGATTACAATTGCGTTACGATGAATTTTTTAATGAAAGGGTTTCTTCACGTTTTGATGAAAACGGGGAAAGTCTTTGAAGAAAAAATTTATATATGGAGTTCTTTTGTTGGAGATCGACTTTATCGAGTACTACTACTACTATTATACACTTATATACAATATGAAAAAAATACTATAAAAAAGTGTTGGAGATGGCTTAAGATTGTAAGTTAAATCAATGGAAAAAATCAACATAAAAAGTGTAATATCTTTACTTAAAAATATACATTATATAAATACATACCTCTATAAATGTTTATCCAATCCAATCCACTACTTGTATGAGTTTGCTATAATGTGGAACTGTGGATGTTTATTGATGATGAGCATGAGAAATGCGATCATGTTGATGATATAAAAATGCTGAATTTTTTCTGTGTAGCTATAAGTGTGAAAGGAGAATAAAAATTTAAAGTGAAACTTGAGAGCATATTTAAAACAAAAAAGCATTTCATGGAATTAAAGTTGAGTTGATTTTCATTTACTTTCACCAGTGTGCTTTCAACCATCACCAGGCTCTGCAGTCAATGGAATGGTATTGATTGGAGAATGGTTATTTGCATAGAATATAATGCAAATAAAGACGGCTATTTATGCTTACATATCAAGTTCCTTCCCTTCGTAATTGGCAGGTGGCCATTCGGGACTGAATTCATAAAGTTCGAGATGGGAGGGGAGAAAGCGTTGCATAAATACTAGCTAAATATAGTAATTTTACTGGATTTTCAATGTGATTGATTGACAACTTGTCATCACATCACTAGACCTTCAAAGTTCAGTTACATGAGAGCATGGAAGAAACTTCTGAATAGAAATCATGAAGAAAACTTTACTTTTAGGGTTTCTGATTATATTTTATTTGAATTATTTGACTGATTCCTTAGTCTTAAACAATATCTTCAATAACCCCAGAGATATTAACCAAGCACATCTTCTAGCAGTATTTCGAAATCTCTCATGTCATAGATCCTGGTTTGATATCCATGTTATTCCTACAAATGTTTTAAAAAGTGCAAACACCAGTTTCATCTACATGTCCCGCAATGAGATTCTAGAGCTTCATCGAAACTGCAGAAGGAACCTTCCTGGGTGGAAGTTCTGCATTTTGGATAGGAGTCCTTTAAGAATGAAGTGGTCGTTTTCTTCTGTTATCATTTGCGAGAAATCTAGTCCTAATGGATCTGGAAAGGAGACTTTTGGTATCGTGTTTGATGGGAATAAAGTGAATTCAAGGAGAAAGGGCCTCCAGAAGTCGAGTAAGTTTATCAGAGTAAGTCACGAGAATATGAATGAAGAGGTCATGAAGGCTGGATCTCGTATATCAAGAAAACGTGACTTTTATAACATAGCGGATGGCTTCCTTTCTCTAGCTATAATCGTAACAGAATTAGCAAAAAGCTTGAATTCTTCCGTTGTACCTGTCGGGAATCATAATGATAACCACTCCCTGGAGGGAAATAGTACCAGACATTTAATGAGATCCGAGCTCCTGAGAAGTCCCTCAATTCACCCGAGATTGTTCGCCCGAACCCTTACGCGGCTGGATCGAATGGCGTTTCTCGAATCAAATAAGTATCTCAGAATTGACTCTGTTGACTTCAACTTTCTCTATTGTGATACCCCAAGAGTGAAAGAATCGGATGCGTGGGACTTTTCAGCCATTTTCCATGCGTTTGACTCCCTCGTGTGGTTTCTTTTAGCAGCGGTTCTACTAATTTGCTCAGTTATTCTCGGTGGAAGTGGTGGGAAAAAGTTTGCTTTGGCTAGCTTAGCCCTTGTCTCCAGTCTGCTTGGAGGAAACATGCATTTTCCATCGAGGAATGTTATGAGCTCGGGAGTTTTCTACGTATGGATTTTTGCTTCGCTCATACTAGATAATTATTACACGGGGACGATGACAAGTTTGATGATCAAGCCTCTGGAGGAGGATGTATTATCTACGTTGGCCCAAATCGCGGCGAGAAATTACACTTTGGTCTTTACAGACGTCGTGCCAACTGTTTTTCAAGCTGTGAATGCGAGTGCCTTCGGGGTCCCGGATAAGTCATTGTATGATGCTAACTCAACGAAACATTTGGCGACCAAACCCAAGAGATTAAGCTTCTGCGGAGTGTCTTTTCACCCTATTNAACCCAAGAGATTAAGCTTCTGCGGAGTGTCTTTTCACCCTATTCCCAACAAAATCATTTAGCTCTTCCCAACTTTCTCTACGAGCTTGCTTTTAACCTGAACGAGAGAAAGGCTGCTCTTGGACCATGGCCGTATTGCATGACAGTTTTTTACTTTCTGGACAGCTACATAAAATCTAGGAATGTCCGCTTACCCCAGAGTAGCAAAGCCCCTACCAATAGACATTGTCATCTTGGAAAGAGACTCATTTCCTCTGGAGGATTATTTTGGGGTTTCTTCCCACCCGAAAATGAGGACCCGGCAGATGTGTTTCAAATATTTTTCGAGACAGGAATTTATTCATATTGGATGACTGAATGGTATGGTGTTGCGTTCGCTCCCAGGGTCCAGGACAGGCTAAGGGTTAAGAGCTCAACTGAAATAAGGACAGACAAAAATGATGAATTCTCTCCAATGGATTTGAGTGGACATGTTTTGACAGTCTTTCTATTGTGGGCAATGGGATTGTCGCTGACAGTAATGGTTTTCGTGGGCGAAAAAGCCGTCAAGAAAGTTATGTCCAGTCGAGAGGAGTTGGCGGAGCATTATGATTTTATCTTTTTGAAATAAAATTTGTCTCCGACATGGCCTTGAGAAGTAACTTTGATGCACAAAAGGCCAAGCCCATTGAGTTGGGATAATCCAGATTAAAGTTTGGTCTCTAGACTCTAGACACATTCTTCTTGATGATGTAAAAATAAATTCTTGTTATTAAGTATTCAGTAAATTGACCGGACACGCTATTCATCATTCAAAGTTTGATTTGATGACGTGTTATTACTCATTGAACAATGGGACTACAAAACCAGCGGTAATAAAAAGATTCTTTTGTTACAAGTGTATTGATGGGTACGCATCAAAATTACCTGAGTTATTACATCTGTGGTTCTATGGCATACGCAAATGGGTTCGAAATAATTACTTTTCTTGATGTCATGTCATGACCAAGTTAAAATAGGTAAAAGGAGGCGTTGTAAGTTTGGAAAAAATATTTCCTAAACACCTACAGCTAAAAGTACCACTTTCCTAGAAAGTAGTTGGATACGAGCTTGGCATAACAAACAACTCATGCATTAGAAGTTAGAATGGAGTTTCAGAAAAAGTCGCTCATCGCCTTTCTTATAGTTTTATCAGTAAATTCCAAATTCCAAGACATGAACAATTCCAAATTGTGTGAAGAACTTCCAGCATTGATAGGTCATAACAATTGCACGGTGCTCTGGAGCCCAAACATGGAGTCTTGCACCGATTATCATTATCCGGACTTTGACATTCGATTGAAGCATTCGCTCATTTGTAACCTTCTACCGACTCAACCTTGTAAACCTCTACAGATGAAATGGGTATTTTCACTAATTGCCAGTTCCTCGTGCAACATAGAAGGCCGTTCTAGTTCTAATGATGTTATAAAAGGAAGCTCAAATTACGTAATTTTTAGTTTCTATTCGGTTCCGCAATCATCCCTAACATTTGCCGTGAAGCACTATGGACGAATTAGAGATTACTCGAATGTAAACAAGATGTATCTCTACTCCCCTATTTTCGTTCTCGGAAAAATTATCGCTGATGCCTCCAACTTCACCTTACTTGCTCGTCCAGACGCCATCTCTCAAAATATTTCTTTAGATGATTACCCGCAGATTTTACCGGCAGTGCAGACGTTTGAATCCTCCGGCGTCAATGTGTTCCTCCTGTGGGAGCAATACGGCAATTCGCCGTGGGGTGATCTGCGACTTATAAGGTCACCCTCATTGGGCTTCAATTTTGCCTATTGTGACATTCCAAAAGTGAAGTTGGACAAGCCTTGGAATCTTTTGGTATTAACAAGGGCATTTGATAATCACATTTGGTTTTTGTTAATCTCAGCAATGGTCCTGAATACAGCACTAATCTATGCACAAGTTCCTTTTGCTCATTGGAAAATGACAGATTTGTTAGCCGTGTTTGAATCTATTCTATCCGTGGTTATTGCTGCAGGTCCTGTTCCTTTATCTGTGAATGGGGTGGGGAAATCATACATTTTCGTTCTTTGGATGTTTACGTGCATTGTCATCATAAATTACTACACTGGAACAATCACCAGTGAAATGATAAGTCCTCCGAAGGAAGACGCAATGACATTTATTGAGCAAGCTGTTCAACAAAATTATTCAATACTGTTTGATAACCTAAGCCACATGAGGATTACAAATGCAACTGTTCAAAACTTCTCGATTAATACCGTATCCCCTGCTAGCCAGCAGGAAATATGGAATGTGGACACTAAAGCTTTAAAGGTTATGCTTGATGGGATGAACAATGATTCCGTAATCCCAAACAGGACCATTTTCATTCAGGAATTCATCAGCAGAAAAGTTGTTACTCTTTACTTGTGGCCGTTTGTCTTTTCCATTGTGAACCAAGCTAATGTGGCTATTGCAGAGGAGAAGCAGAAGAAATCAAAGAAATTCAAAATGAGACATTGCTACGTGGGAAAGCGAATTATTCCTTCGAGTGAAGTTTTCTATGCGTTCACGCCTCCTCGGAGCGACCTGCTATGGAACATTGGAGAATTTTTGGTGGAGGCTGGGATTTACAATCTCTGGATGCATGAATTTGTTAAGTTAATTCATTCGAGGAGAGTTCAGGATAGGTATAAGGTGGTTAGTCCGACGGACTTAAGGGTTCTTGATGCGGAGGAGGCAGAGCCGCTTCAAATGGAGGGAAAGGTTATGGGAGTCTTCTTTCTTTTGGGGGTTTTACTAGGATTTTGTATGATCGTGTTCCTCTTCGAGCTTCGTCGAGGTCGTAGTTGTAGAGAAAATAATCTAATATATTTTTAAGCATCAATCAAGTAGAGCTAGATTATTGGATAAGCTTGTCTAATTTCTATGAGGTTCTTGTAAGGCTGAAAATATGTAGAAACAAATCGTAGTATGGAATGAAAGGGAGTTTTGATGGGATTTTGTTAACTGCAATCGTTGGATGTGAGCGAATTTCATTGATTTGAGGCGAGGTCAGGATAAAAATTAAAGGTGAAGGTGATTATTAGAAGAATTTGAGATTCTGAGCACCGTGCGCGATTGTTGTGTGATCTATGCTATGCTTGATACTAATATTGCAAGTTGCAAGTGATAATATCAGTTCTCAGAGTTTTCGGAAAGGTTCGCGGCGAAGATCTGTATTCAAAGCAAACTTCAGTAAAGCTTGAGTACAAATTTCCGGCTTTGTGATTGGGTTCACACAGCTAAGTCGTCAATGCATAATATTATGCATTCAATACATGCCCGATTGTTTTAAAATAGCGGAAATGTTATTTTGTTGGAATAAAATAGGATTCTATTTATCAGGGGAAATTCGAATTATATTAAAATCGACTCGTTTGGTATCTAAATAAAATGAAGTACATTAATTGGAAGCAAAGCTTCATCCGCAAGTTTTGCAGACGTCATGTCGTCATATATTCAAGTTGAATCATTTCGATGAAGTATTTCTGGGAATGTCTAGACCAATGCAATGCTGTCGTTATTGCAGTTACGAATAATCAAATGTCATTATTTACGTGATTCTCAAATGATGTAACAAAAATAAATTCTCTTCAGAAATAGAATTGAGATTCATTTTATATGAAATTGAATTTTTAAGTTCTTATGTAAGTGCGAATTCCTTAATCCGTCTCATTCATAAATGACACAGACAGCTAGACAGAATAATTTAATTGAGAAGTAAGCATTAATTTGCGTGTGAGTTACGAAGTAGTTGGTCTGATGGGTACGAACTTCAGAAAATTGCTATAATAATAGTAATATAAACTGACAAGATGGCTATTCATCGGCAATAAAATTGCTGCACCATTTATT
>JAHZNI010001878.1:0-11755 GCA_027744415.1 Seira ritae | reverse complement strand
CAAGGAAAACTATCTTGTGGAAACCACAAAAAGGCCAAGACCAAGCCTACTAAATTGCATTATGTAGACATGATAGTGTCAATTCAGATTTCTTTGCATTCTGCTTAAACGACGGCGAACTATAACAGCTACGTAGTCCTAGTCCTATCATTCTTGTAAGACAATATAATATGAATTTAACTCAAAAGTTTACTCTCCTAAAACTGGCCAGTATTTTCCCGTTATGTCATAATCATGAAAAAATTGAATACTGAATGTCTCTCCAGAAAATGACCGAGGTACTATGAGAAAGATATGAATAATCTAATCTTTTCGAAGCAAACAGTTTTACATGTCGTACGACATTGTATGTCATGTCATGTCGTTAGTTCAATATATGTTGTTCTGCATGTGGGAAATGAACTATGGAATTTTTCCTTGTCTTCTTGACTTTTCGTGATTAAGATTAAATAGCATTAGAGTGTATGTACACAATAATGATAATAAATATGCTATATATGTAAAGAAATAGGCAAAAAAAAATAATGCCTTTTATGGACATCCTGCCTGCTCACATTGTGTAAGAATAGTGTCTTATTCCATTTCCATACTCCATTGCCTTCTTCCAGATATACATTCATCCATACATGCATGAAAATGACTCATCAACATGAAAATTGTCTCGAATTAGAGGAAATAACCATTACAAACAAGCGATATATAAATCACTAGAATCATCGCTATTGTCATTATTGCGTGTAGTCTATGATGACTGGAAAACGTAGTAAAAAAACCATTGATGCGACAACACTTCGCACGTCCACGTTTACTTTCGTCAAGTCTGTGATTGCAAGCTAATGTGCGCCCCTAATAATGACATGCCATTTTATGCCGTCGCGCGTCGTCGGTAGTACCTATGTACTTCAGTACAGTGTTCATTCCTGCAAAACTAATATGCAAATATTGGTAATTGTGAATCCCAAATGCGCAAGTGAAATATATGCATTTTGTCTGAATAAGACTGCTGTAAAGTTTAAAGAAATTCGAGAAAATGCCGATATTTTATTGTTGCATTAAGTTTCAGTGACAAAACCAAGCGTAGAAAGTTAGTACGTATATATGAAGTCGAGTATGTAATTTTTTTATTGCTTTGTGGCAACTTGCACCCAGAACTAGATTACGTGTAAGTTAAAAAATCCTTTGCGCTCCTTTCCCAACATCCCCCAAATGACTAAAAACATTTTAACACGCGTACTATAAAGAACAAAAAGTCTGCTTAACGAGATCGTTTAACATCATTTAAAAATCAGAGTTAGAAATCACTCATTCCTATCGCTAGAATTGTTAGTAGTAGCGGGTATAATAAAAAACGTTAATTGCTATTTTCTGATAGTCATTAAAATGAATAGGTATAGTGTATGTAATGTTTTAAAAACTGTTTTTGATCGTTGAATGAACCGGCTTTATCTATCAATATGGCTCTTTATCAACTAGCTATAATTTCCGTTGCATGGCCATTCATGATGTGACTTGCATGGTACTCTCCATCTCCATCTCCATTCCCATTTTGTTTGGGTACATCTTGGGCTTTTGCATATTGCTGAGTGAATGTTGACTCGGTACACTTCAGCTTTTTCAAGATATCGTTGTTAGCTGCGTGGTGAGACTGCATGAAAGCATCAAGTGCCTGGAAGTGAATAAAGAAAGGAGAGTAAACATTATGACGACCTATTAATATTTTTCCCACTTCCGCATCGCTTTCGGTATGAAATGCAATGATTTCCTTACCTCTAGATCTATATTGTGCTGAACAAGGATTTCGATATTCTCAAGGCATCCATAGGTCGCGGATATAAGCGTAGGGAAGAGAATCTTTATGAACCTAATGTCTCTAAAGAACTCCTGGGGCAACGTGCAAAGCTGCTGTAATACTGTTGGGGTTTGTCCGGACTGGATAGTAACCTGACCAGAATTATATTAAAAAATGTTGAATTCAAGATATGAAAGCATTTGACAGTAATAGGAAACTGCGGCTATATATAAGTCACAATATGATTATTATTTTCATGGAGTGAAATAGGTCCTTGGGAAACATTGTTCCCTAATAATGAAATGTCCCCATACTACATACTGTATAAATATATAGGTATTCGCTTCTCCTCCCCTTTCACAAAAAATGGAAAGGGGACTGGGACTGGACCTGACAAGGAAATGGAAACTGGGGACTTTAAAAGTAAAATATCTTACCTGATTATGTCTATTGCCCACGGTGAAGTAAGCAATTGCGATAAGTAACTCGTTGAGAAGTCTCCGCATATTTCCATCAGACCGATGCGGCACAACTTGCCATAATAGCTGGCTAGCTATGTGACGGAACTGGAGTGAGACCGCTTCGGATCCCAGGACATTCTGTATCCATTAACATCACTCATAAGTCATCATCATTATCGTCATATCCATAGCCATTATCGGAGTGAAGTACACATGAAGTAAGTAAAAGTGAGCAGTAGTAGTAGTACATAGTCGAAAAGGAAGGATGTGGAGAAAGGAGAGAGAGAAGGAAAAATAGGAACCCTCTCGTGAATTATCTTTTTTATATGGCTAACAGCAGCGGAGTCACAAGAGCCCATAATAATACTTACATACTTTATATGAGAACTTTTAATGCAATGCAACCCACTCGAGCTACACTACAAACAATTTTCACTCGAAATAAAATGGAGAAAACCCCTCTTATTTCATTGTTATGTAGCTCGTGAAATAAAAACCAAACTGTTTGTTACAAGGATTTCTTTCATTTAAGGAGAAAAAATCATGCTCATTCACTTCCACAAAAAAAAGTAAATTCAGTTTCTCCATCATCTCCACAGGACCCCTTGTAACAAAGAGTGCAATGGGAAAGGGAAACTACGTAGAAGCTTCCTGCGAGGGAGCATAATATGTATAAGTAAAAGACGACAGGGTAAAAACTGCTTATATATTTTTCCCTACGTCTCCGTCCACCCTAAAGCATCTCTGTAAAAATTTTCCGCAAAACTTTGTCATAATAATGTAGGTACTTGACCATAATTTTTGCCTCATTTTAGCACTTCCCATTTTCATTCGCATGAGACTTTTTTCGCAGACAGTTCAAATGTGTTTTTGAGAAGTGAAAGTAAAAAGCAACGACAACGAATGAACCAGATTTAAGAAGATATCATGAAAATATTATTATACGACCACGACCATCATAAATTCCCTTTTTATTAACCAAACAATGACAACTTCTTTTGTAAATTAATTCTTCCTCCAAATAAGCAAACTCGCATTATTCCCACAATATAAACCAGAGAGTAAACAACAAATCTCGTAAAGCAAATACGAACGAAATGAGAAAAATAAAGAGCAAATTAAAATTTCATTTGACTTCACAAAATAGAATTTGGCTTGACTGTGGAAACCCAGATTTGTTTGCATTTATGGGTGGGCGCTCGCACACACATCAATATTATTACGATTAGCAGGAGATAGAGATGATTGTTGATCTTATGCCTGAGTTCAAGTCTACCCATGGGAGCCCTATCATATAAATAGTAGATAAATGCATGCATGGTCTCATCTTCAATTCCACATTTCATTTCAAAATCAATCTCCCAATGATTTTACGACCGGTCGCTCATTTGAGTGTTGAGTTAACTCTGTAGGTACATACATGAAATGGTTCTCACATGACTGGAGTATTCACATAAAAAACTAAACTCATTTCGAGCCCTGTTCTCTGACTCCTGCAACCTGAACAACTTTTCAGGAGAAAGTAAACAGAACAACTCGGGTCTTGAATCAAAAGTGATCCCAACGAGGATCTCTCTCGATTCGATTCGTTACGATGTTCCACTTTAGCTTGTGTAAGACAAGTTTTCGGAGAAAACGATACACATACAAAATGCAATCCCTTTCATACCTGAAAATTCTACTGCCACTGAGGGAATACTGCTACTTCAGTATCGATGATGATGATATGATGATTGCTCGTGCATTTTCCCTAGAAATAAGTGAACTGTAAGTAGATTCGATCGCGATAGTCTAACTTTTGCTTTGATAACGATGTACTTAAATGATACTACTACAGGAGGGAAAAGGAACATGTTGAATCGTTTCAAGAGTCATCATTATCATGGTCATCAAATTCACCTTGTAGCCTCGTAGGCATACATACTTCATACACGAGCAAATAAAAATGCTTGTGATAGAGATGAGCTTTATGGGGAACTTGATCTAGAAGTTCAACAGAACTAATACTGGAAGTGAAGCAGGAGTCTAGTTCTAGTACCAAAACTCTTGTCTAGCTTGCTTGTTTGCTTATCATTTCCCCTGATACGATTCACTCGGGCGGATGCTCTGTTGAACGTTTCTTGTTTGATTTGAGCTAATTGGAAACTGTATTCCTATCTTTTTATTCCCTTTGTTTAAATTAACTTTCAAGATACATATTCCAGTCGTGTAGTTCCCAATTCAGCATTCGTCAAAGTCAGAAGCCAGTACAATGCACCGGACCTTCAACGAACAATGAACATTAACACTTTGTTCTTATAGTTCACCTCTACCAGACAACCAGAGTTTAAAAAGAGAACATAATACACTCGTTTAATTCATGTCAGAGGGGCAAATCAAGACGAACATAGTATGAATCAGTATTCATGATAGGTAAAAATAGAAAAAAGTGAAAATCCTGATTTAAAATAGCTCGGGGCTCTTTCCTTTCACCCTCACCCTTCCCCTCTTCGAAAATCCAGGAGTAATATGCTTTGAATAAATTAAGATTCTCGTTACCGAACGCAGTAGCAAAGAGCATGCCGTATCATCTACTAAACATACATATGTACCTAGACTAGGCAACTGAATTGAATTAATGTTTCAGTCATCAGAGGGCAGAGGGCACACCTTGATGAATGGAAATACAAAAAACGACGAATGGTCTACTTTCATTCAATGCACGGCGGGGTGGGACGGGATCAGAAGGCGACAAAAGGAGGGGACAAAGTGATCTTTCACTTTTGATTGATAATTGGCAAGTTGGTTTTCGATATAGCAATATGGTTTCATGCCTCCGCCTTCAATTATGATAGGTACTTTGACTTTTGCACATTTTAAAAATAATATTAGTAATTATCATACCTGTAAAGCTTGATGATCTACACGCGCCATTGCATTGATTAAGAGCAGGGCTGACCTAACAACGGAAGCCGTGCGTTCTCCAGGCGGAGGTGGCACAGGCTGTATGTCTGATTCATTGACTCCGGGAGTCAACCGAGGTCTCGTTGGTGCACCTTGATGTAATAAAAGGGTGTAAGACATAGAAACGGCGCCAGCTAACTCTGAGGACTCCAGAGTTGCAAGAAGTTGTGTTGTATCAACCTCTCGTTTCCCAGTACATGAGCTTCCTCCAGGCCAGCTAAAAGGAGAAACAGTCACCTTTAATGTAACTGAACTCATTGTGCACTACAGATATTTGAGATATATATAAAAACTTACCAGGTCTGGAGCGCGTAAATATTCATAATTAAAAAGTCTAAAATTATTTTAAGAAAATCGGCTAATACAGGTTGATTTTCTATAGGACCCCGCACGGCACTACAATATATGGCAAAGCGGTCGATAACACTTGACGCAACGAAATACCTGGATAACATTTTATTTGTAAAAATTAAATCCCCACAAAACCAAATTAGAAGTTTTTAGATCTCGAAACAAATAAATAAGTACCCTATTATATCTAAAACTCTCGACTTCACATCCTCTAGCGCCTGCTTATCCAATCTGCCTTCTTTCCTGATTCCATGAAATGGATCAGGTACAATGTTGATTAAGCCAAACAACATTTCCAACGCTGATTCTAATTTGCAAAGTAAATACAGTTACAGTAAGTAGTTGAACGCCTGAATTCAAAAACATCATCTGGCGATTTCAATCAAAACTCTACCAAGAACGCGATCACAGGGAATTTGCTCCGTGGAAGTAATCGTAGAACCAGAAATCCAACGACTGTTCTCGGGAATTAACAACTATACCGGAGTTAAAATGTTACTTAATAAAATACTGCAGAATAACAATATACAATATACATAGTATTGTGAAACTTGCACTTTGACTCTTACACTTAATCGTTCAGCACAAAATTCCAACATTCCACAGATTGCAGTTCCTCGCAGACAATGCATTATATTTGGGAAACTGTCATAGTTAATCCCTATCGTAGTATTGCAGGCAGATATTCTTAATCTGCAAATCGAATCATGAGTAAATGATTTATATAAAAATAAAGTAAAAATAAAGATAAAAAAATTATTACTCCCTATCCAGAAAATGCAAGTCTTACTTGTCAGGCAGATCGTCAGCAGGATACCTAATAATACGAAGAAGCACTGGAATCACTCCTAAACTAATTACCACATCTTTCACCGATTTCACCTGAAACAAGAAAATGATATTGACACATGTCATGATACAATTACAAACATACATAATCTACTTCGTGATTCGTGATACAATTCCGAACTGAAGCGCAACTCATCACGTACCTTGACCGAAGACCTTCTGATTTCAGTCATAAGGCGATCCATTGTGGTAACGTGAACCGTAGTTCCTTTCTTGTTTTCAAAAAGGGTTATTAATCTGTCTAATTCTCGTATGCTTTTATGAATCTTTGCCTTTGAATCAGGGTCGATCGTTTTTATAACAGTGTCCTTTTCTAACTTTTCATACTCGATTCCACTAAAATCAAAATGAATTAGCCACTAGTAATAATCATACAATGTTACAGAGATACATAGTTACTTTTAAAGGATAAACAATTAATTTTCAACCTGTCAATTAATTTTTGCATAAGCTTTTTGCAATGCTTCCTCAACGTTTTGAGACGATTCTTATCATGTTGAAGCTTAAAATCGATTTTGTCCATTTGAAGATCACAGACATACTTTAAGCCAAAATTTTCCAAAGCGTTCGGGATAGCAGGAAGATTTTCAGCTTTCCTTACAGCGTCTATATGGGCTCTACCTCGTAGGTGGGTTAACTCCTGAACTTCCGATGCCAGCTGGAATTTTACGAGGCCGAAAACCGATTATGGAAAGCAATTCAAAACTTTCAGATCGATTGCAATTCAATTTAGCCAATGAGTATCTTAAACTTACCGAGACTTTACATAACGAACAAACCCTGACAGTCGCAGGAATTGCAGTATCTTCTTGATTTCGTGGCACAAATACAACATAAACAAAGAGTAAAATATGTTGGCTTTTTAAGAATCAATATAGCATTTAATGTTTTTATAATAGTACCTTGCTTTCTCTTGTGCCAACTCTGAGCGTTCCTTTGCTTTCTCTTCTTTCTCGCGAGTTATACGCTCCTCTGCCTTTCGTCGTTTTTCCTGCATTTTTTCTAGTTTAGACTATGATTAAAAATAACGATTTAAGCTAGTAAAACATGCATTTCTTTCTTCTCAGTCGATATAAAAAAGTTAGTTTAGCTGACCTGCCAATTACAACGAATTCGAGATTGCCGTTGAATAACCGAAAGAGCTTTAGATGCACGCTCTTCAAGTTTCAAACGTCGTTCCTCTTGAATTGTCTGAAGTCTACCTTCGATTTCCTGAAAAAAGTTTAATCCATTTGTATTCAAAAAACCATTTTAAAACACAGCATTTATTTGCGGAGGAGAACCAACTCTTGTAGATGTCACTTACGTGGGCAGTTGCCAAATAATCATGACGCTTATTTTGTGCCTCCAGCAAGTTAATGAATGCAATTTCTTTGGCTTTTGCGTCCTCATCATGAGCCTTCTTTACAATATTTTGCAAATATTGCTTTCGGTTTTCCGCTGCACGTTGAAGCCGAGCTTCTGCTTTAGATATGAGTTCTTCCCTTTCAGATACTAGCTTCCTCGTTGTTTCATTCAATGCTTCAAACTATCAACGCAATCAAAGTATGGTTACCGATTAAATGAAATTCCGACATTGAGTTGAGTATGATATATCAATTCTTTTCTTACTCGTTCGCTAAGTTCTACGTAGCGGTTATACTTCGCTTGTAGCAGCTTTTCTCGATTACGTTCTGCTTTTGCTAACTTTGCTTTGTGTTTCCTTAAGGTTTCAGCACCATCACATCTTTTTGCTGGGGACATCAACTTTTCCCTTCGCGCAGCTAATCTATCAGGCTCCCGAGGAGGAAAGTCATCCGCTGAAACATTTTATTAAAATCCCTTTTCAACTTCAAATGCTTTACCACAACACACGAAGATTTAAACATTTTCTCTGCTTGTTCTTACCCTTAGCCCCCGATTCTTCGTTTATATGAATGAAGAAAAATTGCTCCTTCTCACTCTCATTATCCATGTCAGGCAATGGCTGCATCGTGTCTGGGCTTGGGGCATTGTCGTTTTCTGAAGTTGTTGTGTCATCCCGTGATTCATTTTCGATCTAGCAGTAACAAATAAATAAATATTAAATTGGCTTTAAGTAGATTCAATAAAAATTCCTGTTATAATGTTCACAAAACCCAACCATTTCAAAGTCCTTTTCAACTTGGCGAAGCTCTTCTTCGATAAGTTCTTCCTCTCGAATAGCATTGTCTAATTCTTCATCTTTTTTCTTAACTTCTTCTTCCTCCCCACCAACACCGTCATCGTCGACAGAAACCGACTCTTCCTTATTCCAGTTGGAACTGTTGGATTTGTTGTCATTATTATTGTTATTGTTACTCGTTTTAGATTTATCATTTGGACTATTGTGGCCATTATTGCTGCCATTTGAGTTATTTTCAGTACTCAACGGTATGCTAACAGAGGAACCCGAAGGTGACCATTTTGATCTATTCGAGCGAGCCCTGACAGTTTCCCATCCGTCTAGTTTAAAAAATCATTTTTGGAATTACAGGAAGTAAAATATACGTTTAATAAAATAGTTCAATTATTGAATATCAATATCTATTCATACCTTCATCCACTGTACTGTTCCTTTTCCTATGTACAGAGACATCCGGCAACGAAACAAAGTTTTTCTCCTTTGCGTCATTACATTTATTACGGCCGTTTGACCTATTCGGAAGTTTGTTAGATTCTACTTGTTTCTTTCCAGTATTGACCGTACGGTCTTGGTTGGCATTGCTAGAACCAGGTCGACGCACTGTACTAGATGATGGGTTAATCATGGACTTGGAACGAATCATGCCTCCACCAGTTGGATCTTCAGTGGCTCTAGCTCCAAGGGGGCATTGTCGAGAAGTACTTGAATTTCCAGGGACATGTTTCTTCTGTAATTTGAATAAACTCATTACAATATTTTTTACTCCAGAAGAATTTTATTAATGATTTCGCGAGCATTGAAAGAAAAGATTATTAAATTAAATATTTACACTAGTCAGTTAAACACTTGTCCCATAAATGGCAATTTACGAAGGTTTTACCTTGTCGTTAGCATCAGTCTTCGCAGGGCCAAGTGTTTTTGGAGACAAAGTATTGCTAGTAAAAATAGTGCGTTTAGTAGAGATAGAGCTCAAAGAGGTTGGTGGCTTGTTCTGTCCGGAACTTTTAGTGTTCCAAAAGGCTTTAGAATTTGATTGGTCACATTCACGAGAAGTAGAGTTAAACTTTGCAGGAGCACTTGAAGAAAGTCCTGCTGATGAAATACTTTGACAAAGTTTAGATTTTACAGGTGAAAGAACCTAAAGTGAAAAGTGAGAGGAAAATGAAGAAGATGTTACAGACAGAAATTAGACCAGCACAGAGAGAAAAATTGGAACTGGAAGGATAAAATTTACAAAAGAAAAGAGACATAATTGCAGCTTTTTAATTCCTTCGTTTGAACTCAAACTTTACCTGTTGTTTACTAGTATTGACTGCTGTGCGACAACGACTCGCAATATTACTCCGATAACTCGGCGGCGGAGCTGCTTTACCCTTTTGGGATGGTCCTGCTTTCGATGTACTGCTAGAACCAACTCGATTCATATTACTGGGAACTGACTTGGCTAACTGCGAACTTTGTCGTAACATTCCATTCTTCGCCTTATCAGCAAAAGTCGTCTTTGTCTTTACAGGCTCTTCTTTGTTCTCCACTGGCTTCTCCTCCTGGTTCTCCTTTTCTTCAGATTTAGCGGCAGGTTCTACAGCGTTGCTTGCTTCCGCTAACAGTTTTGGATTGCAATCGCCACTGCCATCGTTGGAAGGCCCAGGTTCGGAAGCTTCCTCTATCAAAACACCAACAGAAAGTTGGGTGGCACTTGATTTTGTTTCGACCATGGTGTTAACTGCCGTGTCTATATTAGTTGTGTTATTATTTGTTGCATTTTCAGTGGTAGTAGCATCAACACCAGCACACGACTCAATCAAACTTTTGCTAAGTTGTTGATTTACACTAGGGGATGAGGAAGGATCAGTCATTACGGGAGTTACACATTCAAGCTTATCACACTGAACCACATCAAACGTGTTTAGTTCGCTCATGCTCGTGTCCATAATGATTGATGTTTCCGTGTCAGAGTCGGACGGATCAAGAACAATTATTACGGGAGTGGGACCTTTTGGTAAACGAATTAATGGTCCATATTGATCACACGGGTCCGTTTGACACGCAATTGTCCTACCTCCAGCGAAATAGTACACGTCAGGATCGTCGAATTCAGTTTGAAGCCCGACATCCACTCGATTATCTGACCGAGACTCCTCATTCATGTTAGGATCTAGCGAGGCAATGATCGTTTCTAGCTGCTTGATTTTCTCTGCTTGCTGCTTGAAGTGAGTCTCCATTTTCTTCTGACCAGTCATTATTTTTGGGAAGAAGAGTCTGCACATTTCATCGGTGGTCATTGAGTTTAAAGCTTCATTGACTTCATTTAGATCCTCCTCCGATGGGAAAGTGTCATCCATTTTCTCTTTTCGGGTCTCCAAAATCCACACTCCTAACGACATCAAAGTAGCAACAGGAATGGATATTATAGCTATCAACTCTACTTGGTTTGCCGCTTGGTCTTCGTAAGTTGAGTTGAGGCGTCAAGCGTCAGCTTGCTTGTGTGTTTAAGTATACTTAGGCAGGATATTTATTCCTGAAACAAGTAAATACGAAGTAAAATTAGCAAAACAACAACTCACACAACAACCAGAAATTAATTTTTTTTATATTTTTGAAAGAGGTTGCCAAATAAATAACGTTTACTTTACCTGTTGCTGAAACGGATGAATAGCCCGACGCAGTGAAGACTTTAGGTTAGCTCAATCCCCCACAACTTCATTAGACTAGCCTAGCTGTTGTCCTTCAATGCTTCCCGGAAGTGACTAAATTAACTTAAGTTGGGACAACAGACAACACGTAGTTTTTATTGTTACTTTTTACTTCGATCTTATTGATTAAATGGATTATGAATTAATTAACAAAATAACTAACTTATGAACTTTACAAACACAAACTTAATACTCAAAAATCAATTATGAAATGAAAAAAATATGATTGAATTAAAATTATATTACAAGTACACTGCTTTCTTCTTTCCTTTCCTTTGAAAGCACCTTATTTAGCATCTCGTTGTGTTTGTTGAGGCAGTTTATTTATGGTCATTGCATAATAAAAAACTTTCTATGCCTCTTGGGTCATTGCATTTTGTGTACCTATAAGCCTGCTCAACAAAAAGCTATGCGGGCGGAATTGTATTGTGCTTACATTGTATGCTGGAACATACATGGGCACACACCGCGCGAAAGTGTGGTGTGCGTGGTACCCGCGGTGTGCTTGCAGGGTTATTTGGGCATG